>CM056833.1:3970000-4247500 GCA_029853015.1 Chelidonichthys spinosus
GGAGGGAGAATGGGAAGAGGAGGAGGAGGGAGAACGGGAAGAGGAGGAAGAGAGGAGGAGGAGGGAGAATGGGAAGAGGAGGAGGAGGGAGAACGGGAAGAGGAGGAGGAGGAAGAATGGGAAGAGGAGGAAGAACAGGAGGAGTGAAATAAAATAGAAGATTGGGAACTCATGATTGGAATATCACTACAGCTGATCTGTCATTTGTATTTGCACAAATGAATCGATTAATTAAATCTGATCTAATTGATCCCCAGCTTATTGAAACAGAATCACATCTCGCACTTCGATGATGAAGAGCTCCCGTGTGACGTCACGAGCTCCTGATTAAGTTCGCTGTGTCCGGAGGGCCGAGCTGCCCACAGACCGCCCGTCTGTTTACGGGCCGCCGGTCACGGTAGGCGAGGCGACACCGCCCTCTAGTGGCGCGGTCAGGTCATGAGCTCTATTATATTGCAATAGAGCTCAAATTCAGGTTTTCTTGACCTTTGCTGCTGCTGGATCAGGTTTGAGCTTTTTCTTCTTTTTTTTGTATTTGACTGCAACAAATCCTCCTAATGATCTGGAAACGTAACATTAAATCACAGGAGGTCATCTTTGATCTGCTTTTCTGTGTTTATACAGACCTGTTAGTTGATTTGTTGCTCTCTACTTTTGCATGAATCCCACATTGTGCCTTTGTGACACTAAAAAAAACGTTCTGCAGAACAGCAGGGCAATTAAAAATGCTCCACAATTAACATCAAAAGGCAACGCTCAAATAAAACATGTAATAAAAGGACATTTTAATTCAAATAAAAACACTTATTTAAGAGCCGGGAGAGAGAACATGAAAAGAAGCTCAAATAGAAAAAGATAATCCATCGGTTTTCTTACATCTTATTGATTTTCCATTAAAGAAAACATGTATTAAGAACAATATTAAATATCAAATGTTTAGCAGATGCACACTTAATAAACACACACACACACACACACATTAAATGGATGTCTGTGGTTCAGGGTGGAACCTGCTGTTATGGAAACAGGAGCTTTATGAGTTTTTCTCCTGAAAAACCTTTTGCAGCTTAAACAAAGTTCTAATTCACCTGCAGGCGTTCTTATTATTATTATTATTATTATTATTAAATAAGTTTATAAAAACCCAAAGTTCAAGTGAGAAATATCTTCCTGTTTGCTTTGATTGCTCAGAATGATTAAAAGATTGGGTTTGCTGTGATTAAGTCTAAAGATTCCGCTCTGCCATGAAGTCGGATTTATTCGCCTCCCACTGAAGACGGAAATTAAAACGGCTCACAAATATATCATTTCTTCTTCTTTCTTTTTTTAGAAGGCTTGGTTATTTTCTAAAAGTAGCTGCTTGGTGTCGTTTAATTCGGGACAACAATGAGACAAACAGCAACATCAGTTATTTTGGGGTTTAATGTGAAGTTGTGTTAACTTAATGTGATGTTTTACTCATTTTACCCTCATTGTTTATTAATATTTAACATTTCTTAACCCATCTTCATGTGCTAATGTAATAAAACTCAACTCTATATTAAGTCTCTGAAATTAATTAAATCGATGCCAAAGCCGACAATCATCCAGCCCTACAAATAATAATATTTTAATCACCTCATCATTTAAACTATTATATGAAATGATGAGGCAATTTAAAATATGATTATTATTATTATTATTCAATAATATTTTTAATATGAGGCAATTAAAAAAATATTTGTATTGCCTCATGATTTAAACTATTATATAAAATTATGAGGCAATTTTAAATATTCTCAAATATTTTTAATTATGAGGCAATTAAAAAAAATAATATTTGAATTGCCTCATAATTTTAACAATGATTTTATATATTTTTAAATAGAGTTGTGTTTCTTTATGATTAATCTTGCTTGATGTTTTAAATGTATTATATTATTCTTATCTACTGGAAAATAATGCAGTTTTGCTGTTTCAGTTGTTATTTGCATCTGTTGAATGAAATCACGTTTGTCTTTTCACAGGCGATGCTGGATTTGTGTCCGGACCAATCGGTGTCCTGCGTTGCAGCTCCTGGCAGCCGTGGGGGCGGGGCTTAGCTGTGTGACATCATAGGGAGAGGGGACTGTCTGTTCGGAACAACAAGGTCAGTAGATGTTGTAGTTTCTGGAGAGAAGTTCTTCATATATTAATATTAGAATATGAATATAACGTATCCAGACGTGTTCCTCTCTGCTGGATGTGAGTGAACAGCTTTAATGAAAAACAGTCAGTGAACCTGCAGAGATCAGAAGCTTCTAGCTGGTGAATATTAATGGAGGCCACTAATGCTCCAGATGGGTTCTGGGAAGCAGCGAGAGGAGACCGATTCCTGGAAAGCAGCATCCAGCTGGGTTCATCCAGCCTCTCTGATTGAAGGAAAGAGGCATCAGGTTTCAGAGACGATGCTGCATTTATGTACCCCTCCCCAAAAAAACGACATTTTAGGAGAAAAAGGGAGAAATTACAAGATTTAATGTTCGTCGTTTACTGTGTCTGAAAAACATCATCGCGTCAGGCTCTGAGTTGCGTTGCCCTTCATCCGTCCACGCTCGCCACAATTTGTGTCACTTGGATGTGGAAAAAAGTGTCGCCGTCACTTTAAATGGAGTAGACTCTGATGTGTGGAAATCGGTGGTGAAACTTTGAAAAGAAATTTCCAAATAATCTTCTGTGAGTTATTCATTCTGACAGGAAATATTTCAACTTTTCCTGCAGATTTTTAAAGAGTAAGAAGATTTAAGGAACAATACTTTTACCATAATGTCAAAACAAGTCGTTAAAATTAAAAAGGTCTGCACATTATTTTAAACATCATTTCATCTTTAAATATTAAATATATTTTAGAGATTTTGGGGGCAATAGAGGTTATCTTTACTATTAATGAGTTAATATTCACATCAGACTGAACCACAATAACACGTAAGAAGCATTTTAATGACTCAAAGATTGTGGACAGAAAATTGAGTTGTAATAACGAATAATCTCGTTACTCATCGGCTGTAAAGCAACTCCAGGATTGTAATTTAAAAGTAATAAGTCGACCTTTTGGTCAAATTTTACCTTCCTCTCCATCCAATACACACACACCTACATGTGTTTCCTTCGAAAGCCATCAAAAAATCTGTTTTATCCCCCCCCCCCAAAAAAAAAACCCTCGGAGGACTTGAGAACCAGCAGGTGGTTAATGTCAGATGTTCTTTTTGTCCACCGGGGGGCAGCAGAGCAACCAGTAATATGTAACAATGCAGTTTTATCACTTCAAATTGTTATAAATCGAGATTAAAGAGACCCCTTTGGATCACTTCTCCAGTCATATTGTGCACTTATTAAACAATATATGTGTGTGTTTTAGCTGAAAAACTGAAACTGAAATGAATTTACTTTGATTTTAATACAATTTTTTTAAGCATTTTAGATTTTTCTTAGAGGATATCATTTAATTTAGCTTCATTTTTTTTTATTGTCTCTCATCCATTCCTAATTAATACATTAATTTGTGTTTCTTTTAAAGGTTGTATCAGTGATTCTGGGCCGAAACATAAATGATCACATTCATCTGTTTTTACCTCACTATCCGCTAGCTGCCCGCCCCATAAGCAGGCCGTCAAAAAAACGCGTCTCTCTAGGCAGCCTAGGCTCCGAGATCGCACACAAAAACAAATGGTACTACCAACACCTCAAAAGCAAAATAAACAGAGTTCCAACCAATCACGTTCATGAAAATGCGCGTCCATGATCATTTTCAAAACACGGGAGGGAGGGGCTAGCTGGCTCTGTTTGTTTTGGATCTCGCAACGGAAGTGAGGGCAACCAGAATCTCTGATACAACCTTTAAGCGAAGCAAGAAGGATGCACGTATATAAAGTTTAATATAAATATGAGCAGCATCTTGTGAATCAGACGAACCCAGAGATCCTCATAATGTCGTCTCCTTCCTGTCTGAGAGAGAGAGACACAGAGACAGAGAGAGAGAGTGCTGATTGAATGACCTCCTCCTCCTTTTTGTGTTGCACACCGTTTCCCTCTGATTTTACTCTGGATTTCAATCTCCCATCACATCTGGACACTGAAAGGCCTCTTTTGTGCGACGAGATAACAATGAGGAGACAGAAAGGAGAAAAAAAAAACGGATGAGGAGGAGTTCGAACCTTTCCGAATATACTTTTTTTGCCAAACTTCCATTAACCTCCCTGTGCTCGGTCGCCGAGCTGACGGCGGAAAGAAACCAGGCGTGAGTTGTGATGTTGAAGCGTCTGCAGGTTCACATCCGAGAGAAGAGACGTCTAATAAAACCTCTTTAACGGCAGGTTCAGCAGTAAAGCCACAGTCAAATGAAGGTTATTACATTCATCAGCCTGCTTGCATGAGCTTTCAACCGTCAACTCTCTCTCTCTCTCTCTATCCTTTTCTCCCATAAATCCCTCTTTTTTTTTTTTAGAGAGCGTTTATTAAAAGTGAGCAAACACTCCTCTCGGGTTACGGCTCGGCGCTGTAATAAACTGTGTTTACCGTGTCGGCTGCCGGAGATAATGAGACTAAACGGTCGTGGAGGAGATGAAGCAGATTTAAGTAGTTCGGAAGAAAATCTGCAAAAGTTTTCGTGTCTTGACGAGTGAAAATAGAGAGGGGGGGGGGGGCAATATTCAGAGAAAAAGTATTTTTTTGAAACTTTATAAACTCGCAAATTTGCCACTTTATAAGTTTATTACGATGCTAACGCCCGGCAACTTGAGATAACTTGTTTAAATTGGCTATATGTGCCAAGGTTATGCTTATAAACTCGTAAATTTGACACTTTACAAACTCGTAAATTTGACACTTTACAAACTTGCAAATTTTCAGTATTACGACGTTAACAACCGGCAACTTGATATACCTTGTTCATATTGGCTATATGTGCCGATGTTATATTTGCCACTTTATAAACGTGCATAAAAGTATAGAAACATAAATAATGTATGCATATAAAAAACCACCATAAGGTCCATGTGTGTATCTGCTGGTGAGGTAGAAGTACTAGTCTGTAGTATTGAAAGTACTAGTATCATAAGAGGATATTACTGCACATAAATAAAGTTGACAGTTATATTGGTGGATGATTGCATTGCTGGGTGGATAGTTGCTCTACTCATGTTGGCCACTATTTAGCAGGAGGAGTTGTCTAGTTTGTTGTATGGGGACGTTATTTTGCAGCCGTTGGGTTGTTTTTGTGCACATCGCGTTGGAGTTGTTGTTGAATTGATAAAAGTGTTTGTTTGGACGAAACCAGCCAAATGTTGACGTGTGATTCATGAACACGAAGTTAAAATGTCCGTTGACGTCCAATCGAAAGGAAAGTCCCAAGTGTCGGCTGAAAACAGTCTAACTGTTAACGTCTAAACAGTCCGATTGAATGTCGGCACTGAAAGTATTTTCAGATTAAGAGCTGAAAACAGTCGGCTGGAGATGAAGACATGAAAGCAGCTGAAACGTGAGTCGATGTCGGAGCAGTGAAAGCAGTTAAACCGTCGTTTGAGATGAAAGTGATCACGGCGAGCGTGTTAAGAGTTAAAGTGTTTCAAGTTGGCAGCTGCTGAAAAGGAATTAAAAGCGTCGGCTGAACAAAGGCAGAGACGAAACGACGAGATCGATCCTCCGTTTAATGGATCTGCTGGAAACCTGAATGCTTTTACGAGACTGCACCTGCTGCACGTTATCGAAGGCAACGCTGACGAGACTCAGCTGCTCAGGAATCCTTCGTTCCCCCAAAACGAGTCTTCGAGCAGCTGCAGATACATGTTGAATGTTAATGTAAAGACAATCAGCAACCAGACCTGCAAACAGTACATCATTAATCACATATATGTATTTTTAAATATGATATTTGTAGTAATAATAATAAAACATGAGACAGCTAAGTCAGATGATTGCACCTAAATCCCCCAATAATGAAGGTTAAAGGTCCATATTCTAAAACATCTATCAGTGTTTAAAGATCATTTACTATATTATCAAGTATTATTTTTGGTATGAAAACGTGTGAAAGTTGACAAAAATGTTCACCTCTGTAGGAGGATTAGTATTGTGAGCTGAAACTAAATTAAACAATATCCTTCTAAGAAATATTGATATTATATAATGATATTGCCTTGTTCTAAAATATTGATTAAAATTAAATTAAATTAATTTGAGATTTAGTTATTAAGCTATAATACATCACTTCAGACGTATTGGAGATACTATGAATTTCCTTCATGAAGCTGTAGATGGTCATCGTGATGACGTTAGCACTTAGCTGTAAAGTTGAATGATAGAAGCTAACTTTGGTAGCAGCTTCATACCAGAGGCCGAGCTCTTCGCTGCCCCTGGTGGCCAGTAGAGAGAATGCGGGTTCAAGGCCCTTTAGCTTCGGCTTCATTTGTCAGAACTGGGAGCTGGTTGAGGAAGCCCCGCCCACAGAGGAAGTGAGACAAAAAGTTGTTTTTAATTTTCCTTACAGGGTTTCTAAATGCTAATTATTTGCAACAAATTCAAAAGTATTTAAACCGAAAGCATTAAAGAACCATTTCCACGTGTGGAGCTTCTCAACTCCAAACACCTGTTGGATGTTTCCCTCCCTCACGTCTTCACAATCTCCCCCCGTTGATACGATTCAATGCCATTCAGATATGAATCCCTTTTTTTCCGACGTGGACACGACTTGAAAGACGTCCCAAGGTTTTGAACGATAATATTTTAATATATTGGACCTTTCGTGTGTAACTCTGTGTTCTCTGATCGGGACACTCGACTATAAATGAACAAGTCAAGTCTTCAACGGTAGGGAGAAGACGAGGGATTCATGTGCACCAGCTACATAAACAAGATGCGTAGCAGCTCTGATAACAACACACACAGAGGGAGAGCAACGTCACGAGAGAACAGAGACGTTTGTTGGGGAATAAATGCTACAACTCGACTCCAGCTAAGTTCCTGTCTTGTTGTCCGACAGCTGATAAATAGGAAGATAGCCCCAAAGTTAGCAACAACCGGTTGCTCCTTAAGGTGGGCTGACCTTTTAAGGTGGACCAGCACTATTTTCCTTAATATATCGGCAAGTACTGCAAGCATTTATCTTTTCATTCCCACAACAATATACAGAATTTTTCAGTTTTTTTTTTTTTTTTTAGGTGGCAGTTTTAAGGTGGATTTTTCCACAACATGCACTCGGTCATGTTCCCTCGTCTTCTTGTTTCGTAATTTATCGACAGCAGTGTGCCAACGCCAACTAACTGCTCCGTTATCTCCAACATCATTATCCTCTTACTTCCCAGCTATTAAGTGGGCTTCTATGTCGTTCTCAAAATGTTGTGTTGCTTAGCAACCGGAATGATGTTCTGGAATATTCTTTTAATAACTATGTTTCCTTGACTTTATAACCACCTGAACATAAGAACCGTGTTTTGGTCACCTTAGAATGAGCCGTTTATTCCCACATATGCCGATGACCCTGTGATTTTGTCTCATTGAAGCCCTGATGACCCCTGACCTTTTCTATTTGCAGACTTTTAATTCAGGTTCCTACTTGTTTATATTGTTTATCTTCCCATGAGGCGCAGCTCTGGGCCTGTGAGGACAGGCCTTTTACCCCTTCTTATGTCGCCGGCCTCTTTGTGTGTGTGTGTGTGTGTGTGTGTGTGTGTGTGTGTATTTAGTATTTTATACAAACCGGTGGCACAGCCAGGATTTCTTAACTTTATTCTATATTTTCCTTGTGGTTCGCTAAAATGACACAGAGGGGACTACTTTCAGTGGCGGATTGATCCACATTTAGTGCTCTGGTGAGTATTTGTGACGTGAGGACGGCGACTTTATAATAATTTATGAAGTGAGGCCCAGTGAGGCTTTTAAATTTTTTTTTTTGGAGCTCGGTGGCACAGAAGAAGAGAAATTTGTAAAAAAAAAAAAAAAAATTGCTCCAAACTTCCGTTTTTGCGTACTTTCTGAGGTACTTTGAATCAGGCGTTGAAGGGAGCAGGAACCTCTGCTAGCAGCACGAAAAACTTTCATTTGATTCTTAGATGTGGAGAAATCTTCCTCACGTTTCAGCTGTTGTTAAATTAAATAGCTTTTTTTTTAATGGGAATATTTTGTAGAGTAATTTTTAAACTGTCATCTATTATTTTAGTGTAATTTCTGTTTAGGTTTGAACAAAGTCAGTAAAGCGGGAACAGATCCTGCTCATTGATCTGAGTTTACAGATGTATTATTATTATATCAGGCTTTAAATGCATTCGTTTTGATGATCATTTGTTGGCGAGTATAAATACCGTATTTTACTTGGGAAACTTTACTTTCCTTTACTTTTTTTCAGTCTCGTGGTCAAGGCCCGAAGGCAGCTCGCGTCCTGCCAGAGAATTCAGAGAAAAAAAGCCCTAAATTTCCCAGACAGGAGAAGGATTTCCACAAGAGTGGAGGTACAAGAGTTCAAGGTAACCTCGTCACTCCCACGCCGCTCCGCTCGCCGCTCCACATCGCAACGAAACGCCGGGCTCGAAGGCACGCAGGAAACAGGAGGCTGTTTTACGTGATCGATGATATGACAGAACGTTTTCATTCACCATCAGAACTCAACATATTTTTGTTTGGATTTTTAACATTCGTACAGATTTATCTGCCGTCGTCACGGAGACATTCCAGGCATGCAGAACCCGTTGTGTTGGTTTTATTTTCAGAGCAACTGCAAAATATAAACTTTAAAAAAAAACAAAAAACAGACCAATCCAATTTAATCAACACCAAAACTTTTTAACTTTGCTTTATTTTAAATTCACCCCAAAAAACACAACTTCTGCTCAACTTCAGTAAATAAATCTGGAATTAAGAATTTAATTAGAAACCAGAGAGATTTATAATTCAACTCCCCTCCACGTGATGATGCATTCAGTTTCCTCGATACCCGTCTCTCTCTCTCCCTCCCCCCCCCCCTCTCCCTCTCTCTCTCTCTCTCTCTCTCTGCCCCCCCCCCCCCCCCCCCTCTCCAACCAAACCAATGAAACTCATTTAGACTCGATTAAGGCAACAAACTAAATCAGAAAAATGGAATGAATCAGTTTGCATTTGCGCTTGGTCCTGAACACACACACACACACACACACTGAAGTTCACAGCCCTCCTGCACACACACACACATTTATCTCTCTCTCTCCCTCGCTGGTCTCTGTGCTACTGGAGCAAAGGCTAAAGGAGAGGAGAGGACACAAGAGGGAACACACAGTTCCTCCCTTCACTCAGGACTTTATTTCTTTTATATATATATATATATATGTATATATATATATATATATATATGTATTCAGAAAGGAAATAGTCCACCGCCTTGTATCGTACGGCAAATAGAATTGTTATCAGATTGAAAAAAAAATGAATCACAACGAAACAGGACTGAACAACAAATAAATAAATAAATCTGGATGAATGAGTCATCGGAGGCAAACATACGGCTTCTATCAAAACGCCGTTTGTTTCCCGCTGCGTCCTCCTTTTCGGCCTCTTCCTGTTTCTGCTGATGGTTTGCGTTCTACGTCACGATGAAACTATTCCAACTATCTTCAAAACAAACTCGCAGCTGCTGCGAGATTATTTCATTCGAGCTGAACGTCATCGTGGACGGACGGAGTTTAAACACTTGGGAGATCTGGAGAGCGAGACGTCACAGATGATACGGAGGTTTGGGACCGGGGTAATTGCTGGGTTTTACATAGCAGAAGGCCAGTTTGTATACACATTCACCTCCATCACAATGTTAGCGGCTCTCACACCAGCATTCAGAACAGGGACAGTTTTTTGGAGTTTCGGACAACAACACACACAGAGGGAAACTCGTAACTCCGCTAAAGCTTTTACATCAAATGTAAAAAGGTGAACATTAATTGCAATTCTGTGACTCAAACTCTGAGATCCGAGGTGAAAGTCAGATCCATTCCAACTCCCGCCATTAGGCCGCGCCTCCTCTCCCCTCGCCACTGAACTTTGCTGTTGTAAATCCAAACCTAACCCCAACTCTAACCCTGTTTTGACAGCGAATGAATGTCAAAGTATTTCTGGGCTAAAAGGGCACAAAGGGAAGGAGCGGGGAAGATTAATTGCTGGTTTCTACCAAATATTCTCCACCTCCGTTATATAACAGGGCAACGTCTAACAGCAGGCTTTTGGCAAGAAAAGGGCAGAAATCAGTCCGGCTTACCCTTTTGTCCCTTTTTTAAGGCGGCGTTTCAGCCCAGTTAAGTGATCTGCTTCTCATTTCAGCCGTGAGATATGCGACCGTACGACCTCCGAAATGCCGGCCGACTGCCTCGGCTGCACTTCGATGACGGCTGAGGTAAAGCGGGGCGACCTCGCGGCGAGAAAATATATAAATCAGCCGTGGAAGTCGGATGAAAAAGTGGCCATGTAAGACAACGTATAATCATCGACTTCAGGTTTATTCTGATCACGTCTCCGCTGGTTAGCATGCGATGAAAATAAGGACGGTGCTTCATTAAATTATGTGTTTAAAAATCAGCAGATATCTTGAAACCGGCAGAACTTGAAACGCCGTGTTTATATTTAACTCAACCTTTACAAGAGAGAACAACCAAGCAGACGGAAATGAACACAAAAATGGACATAAATCTGTTATATTAGACCGAACAGATGCTCAAAAGAGCAACGAGTGTTAAATCATGAGGAGCAGCAGGGAATGGGATTTCTGATTATTTTGTTTTAATGCATTTTGTGTGGCCGAAGCCTGGATGTACGACGGCGTATTAGGGCCACTGCAGGACAAAAAAATGGAGCCGAGAGAGGGGTTTACTACGATGCTAACAACCGGCTAGCTAACTTCCCGTTAATGTACGTTCATTTATTTTCCGAATGAATACATCACAACGTGTTATATCGTTAAGGTCCTAAGGGTGATGCTGTTGATGGTTATTGTTTTATTTATTTGAGGCCAAATTGTCAGCTTATGGGTTTTTATTGATCGGGGGCGGTCGGGCTAAGATGCTTGCGGTAGCTTTCACTTGTTGCCATAGCAACGGCAAACATCCGGTGTTAGCGGAACCAAGAAACTTGTCTCTTCAAGGTCACCGTCGACACTCCAAACAGGATTGAACAATTAGACTTCTTCCTGACAGAGTCTCCGGTTTAAATCCCGTCTATATCCGACTCCGAGGAAACGCCAGCGCCTCCCCCGCTAGCAGCTTCCTGTGGTCGGATAAAACTCTGCTTTTATGGGCGCCGTGGGCCGTCGGGTCATAATTAACACCGGGGTCGACGGTGAACTCGGCTCTTTTTTTATTTGTATCAACCAAGTTCAGAGCGTTGATTTAATGTTTGTACTTGGCATCACTTTAATATATTTTGGGTTGCAGGATGATTGTTTTAAATGTAGACTCGACCATCCGTGTTTATCACCATGTTTTCTAGTTTTAGGAGATTCCCAGCGGACCTGGGACCCCAGACTCTCAACAGTTTTAGGAGGACCTATACATGTTTGGTGGGGGGACCGTTTTAAAAGGACTTTACACTCTAAAAACAAATGCTTTGGCTCAACAACAGTTTGCATCAATCTTTTTTAAGTTATGACAACTTCTAATGAAATAAAACCAACACACTAAATTGAGTTGGGGGAATTAACTTTTCTTCTGCAATAAATTCTTGGTAGAATAAATAACACGAAGTTGAATGAAGTTGTTCCAACTAGTTTAATGAAGTGGTAGTAACAGGTCCCCTGAATGATTTTTTTAGAGTGTAGGAGGAATTTATGAGGACCACCATGTAGGTGGAGGACTTCAGGAGGACCTACATGTTGATGGAGGACTTTAGGAGGACCTACATGTTGATGGAGGACTTTAGGAGGACCTACATGTTGATGGAGGACTTTAGGAGGAACTGCATGTTGATGGAGGACTTTAGGAGGACCTACATGTTGATGGAGGACTTGAGGAGGACCTACATGTCGGTGGAGAACTTTAGGAGGACCTACATGTTGATGGAGGACTTGAGGAGGACCTACATGTCGGTGGAGAACTTTAGGAGGACCTACATGTTGATGGAGGACTTGAGGAGGACCTACATGTCGTGGAGGACTTTAGGAGGACCTACATGTTGATGGAAGACTTAAGGAGGACCTACATGTCGGTGGAGAACTTTAGGAGGACCTACATGTTGATGGAGGACTTTAGGAGGAACTGCATGTTGATGGAGGACATTAGGAGGACTTTAGGAGGACCTACATGTTGATGGAGGACATTAGGAGGACTTTAGGAGGACCTACATGTCGGCGGAGGACTTTAGGAAGACTTTAGGAGGACCTACATGTCGTGGAGGACTTTAGGAGGACCTACATGTCGGTGGAGAACTTTAGGAGGACCTACATGTTGATGGAGGACTTGAGGAGGACCTACATGTCGTGGAGGACTTTAGGAGGACCTACATGTTGATGGAGGACTTTAGGAGGACCTACATGTCGTGGAGGACTTTAGGAGGACCTACATGTCGTGGAGGACTTTAGGAGTACCTACATGTCGTGGAGGACTTTAGGAGGACCTACATGTCGGTGGAGGACTTTAGGAGGACCTACATGTCGGTGGAGGACTTGAGGAGGACTTTAGGAGGACCTACATGTCGTGGAGGACTTTAGGAGGACCTACATGTCGGTGGAGGACTTGAGGAGGACTTTAGGAGGACCTACATGTCGTGGAGGACTTTAGGAGGACCTACATGTCGTGGAGGACTTTAGGAGGACCTACATGTCGGTGGAGGACTTGAGGAGGATCTAAATGTTGGAAACAGCTCGAGCTACTCGGCCCTTGGCCTCATGTTGTTTTGGTTTAATCATTAACAGGAAGTGGAGGAAGATGCAGGGGAAGTTCAGGGTCTGATCACAACCCCGTTTTTTAATCACTATGAATTATTAATAAATGCCTTCTCTTAATAAAGAAAAAATCACCACACAGCACTTGACGGTCGCGGTTTTAACTTCGCAGGCCTAAATCTCTGATCTTCGTGCGCAGGCAGCGCTCCAGGAAAAGGGGGCGTGGCCAGTGACGTCTCCAAAGCGGCCAAACCTCAAACCTGGCACTTTTTGGAGACGCGCAGAGAGAGAGAGGGAGGGGGAGGTAAAGAGAGAGAGAGAGATGTTAACGACGCAACAGGAACGGACACGTTCTCGGTCGAATAACGCGGAGGAATACGCGCCGGTCCGTGCGCTGCTGCCGTCCGGTTCCAGTTTCACTTTTACGCGTCGCGGTTCTTGTTTTTTATTGATTCGCCTTCTTGCCTGTTTGCAGCGGCGGATCCGGACGCGCTGAAACCCGAGCAGCAGCTGCTTTTCCCCTCTGATCTCCCGGACCAGGCGACAGGTTGGTGACGTTAAACTACATCATCCGGTTTCTAACTTTCACACGAAGAGACCAAGTTTGGAGGAAGAAATGCACCTGTTTTTCTTATTTGGCTGTTGTTGTAAAAAAAAACAACAACAACAAAAAACACCCCATAATGAATGAAGCTGGCCCCTGGTGGTCTGGGTCCTGGTGGTCTGACAGGACTGTAAAAATGGGCAAAAGGTTAAGAGCATGTAGGAACAGATTTCCCATTTAACTGCAGAGAAGGAGTGTCAGCTTGTAAGCTATACTTTAAAAATCATCCAATAATGTTTGGATTTTTATTTCCCAGAGCCAATAAGAGGGGAAAATGTTAATTATTATGATTAAAAATGCATGACAAAAACATGCTAAAAGTCCCATTTTGTCTAAATCTGAAACAAATTCATCCTCTGCCGATTTTAAGATGTTCATATTTACATATTTGTGACGTGATATTTGCACATATTATGCAGGAGTTGTGTGCAAACATCACAGAACCTCTTTTTATTCTATGGATTCTATGGATGCATCTTCCTCAGGAAAGGTTCAGACCTTGTGAGTCCTAAAGAGGAGTCCAGAATCCAGGTCGTCCACCTGCAAAATGGGGAGATATTTCAGTTTTTATTGCAATAAGTGACGGCATGTATTGGAAAGACACATAATCCGGGATTCATTTCAAAATGTTAAATATGTGAAATATCTTGGTGCAGTTTTCACAGTTGCACTAAATCATGTTTCCCTGCCGCCTCCAAGATGCACACAAGTTTGCATAAATCAATCCAGTCCGATCTGTGGGTTCAGTTTTAGGTTCCTTTAGGGGGAGGAACGTCTGCAGAGCTTTAAAAGAAAACTCCCTCCTCCTCACTTTATTATTACTGTCGTTTTTTGTTGTTTTTCTGCTGGTTTGCACACTAATCTCCTGACACCCTGGTGATTATGTTATCGCATCAATAAAACGGAGCCTATCTGCTGCTCCGGCGAGGATGGAAGCCCGCCGACCTTGAGGCGGCTCCCCGCGGGGCCGTCATTGTCTCTCCGGCTGTCAACAGGTTTCCGTGTTGTAAAAGTAAAAACGTGTGCGTCCGTGGCGAGGTAGGGAGGGGAGGTTGGAGGGAAGTCCTGCCGTTACCAGAAATAAGAAGTTGGGACTTTTAAGGCACATCCCCTTCCGTCCGCCGGGTTTCACCCCCGTGTTGAGAAAGCATTCCACCGGCCCGGCGCCCAAAACTCCTCGCCAAGGTCACGCTCGCTCGCCGCTGCTCAACAATTCCAGATCCCTCCCCCGCCTCGTCTTCGTCCACAGGTCGTCCATCACCCGAGATACCAGAGTACAGAGTGTAACTAACACACAGCCCCCCCTCCTCCCCCCTCATTGGGTGTTTCCAGGCAGGTTAGAGAGCAGGGAGGCCCAGTGGGTGGAGCGGGTTCGATTCCCTCCTGTCTTCTGTCGTAGCTTCCTCGATGGAGACCCAAAGACTGAGGAGGACGCTTACTCCACGGTGTGTATCTACCGCGGTGGTAGAACGGGGTCACCGTGTCGTGAGTTCGATCTCCGGAGCGTTGTCTCTCTACTTATTCAGCTGGTGTTGCAGCCGATTACCACAGACCTGTAATGATCTCAGACCGCGCGGGGAAACGAAGATTTATGGAATCTGAGGCTTCATGTGAAGAGTTGCACACGGCGCTGCGTTGGTCAGTATGATTGAACGCCGCTCGCAGCTGCTTCCTGTCGGTTTGCATGTGTAACACAGACATGTGGATGTTTAAAAGGCTTCAATAGAGCTTCCACTTTGATTGAAGCAGGAATTAGAGAACGTTGATTCCTGAAACAATGAGGTATCAACGTTCTCTAATTCCTGCTTTACTGTAAAAAGGGTTCTAATTCAAAGGAACTCTGGGAACATTTTCCTTTTTTTTTGTGGGAGTGTTTTTATTTAAAGTCGTGACAATGCAATAACACACATAAGTCGAGCCTATATGAGAAAACAATGATCAGCTCAGACTGTGACTGTGATGCACGTTTGTGGCGGCTGTAGGGAACGCTAGTGTTAGCAGGTGCCGGTGTTTTACCGCCTTAAAAGCAGAGAAACCAAGACGTTCCTTCACCTGCAGGCAACATCAGAAACAGATGATGTTTTTTTCCCTCTTTGTTCTCTGAGGAGTTCACAGGAAGTGATGTGAGCACTGCACCGGACTCCATTCAAAAAACAACAATAAAACGCCTTTTATATTCTGAAGTGGCAACGCTCAGCGTTTAAAGTGGTGTATTTTCATTTTAAATAAAGTGCTGTTTGGTGGATCTGATTTATGCCGATCTGAAGAGCGGTTCATGTGGATTTAGAAAAAAGGAATGCTAATTATTATTTGTAAAATAAACTTTTGAATATTTAAAGAAACTGTAAATTGTTAATTTGAGAATGGAGTTTGGTGAGGTGGTAGAATAAGTGTTTTATTAACTTCTTTTTATGTTGCCAACATGTTTGTTTTACAATGAACTCTCACCTCTCGTCATTTATATTAAATGTATATTTATTTAGTTATAGAATGAAAAGTCTTTTCATTTTACATAAAGTAGAGAAATGAGCTGTAGTTATTTATAGAAAAATAGTCGGTTTGCTAATTAGGTGATGAGGTTTTCATTCACAAAAAGGCCTGAAATAATATTCCTGGTGCATAAATGTTCCAATTTTTAAAAGCTCTTTAAAACGTACATTTCATACACTGTGTTTGGATATCGGTCGGCTAGTTCTGTTTTAATTCATATTGAGGGAAACGGGGCAACAAAAGTTGCTAGCCAGCGAGAATTATTCATCCCCCACCTAGGCTCCGCCCACAAAAAAACTCATCATGTCGGCTCACAGGAAATTATATAGACCCTTCTCTCTAAAAACCTTTTTTTTTTAAATGTGATATTTATACAGGAAGTGCAGTTAGTGACAGTGTGGGCTCCATGGTAACCCTGACAGCGCAGCAGGGGGGCGGGGCTAAACTTTGTCTCCATCTCGTCCAGTATTCTCCCTTCTTTAGAAATGAGTGGTGGATCACAGTTAGTTTGCCTGAAATAAACTGTACTCTGCACCGTTTTTTAACTATTTGAATTTGGTCTTTTTATATCATCATTTCATCTCCAATGTTTTACCCTTTTTTTGACGTAAAAAGGCGAGACGCCCAATTAGCGTCTCCCGAGGAGACGACTCGTTAAGGACCTGGAGTGTGTTTGGGAGTACAGGAGACGAGACAGACCTGTCTGGCAGCCAGGCAGCAGTGACGGGTACAATTACGGCAAATCACGACGTCCTAATCGGCCTGTCGACTGAAGCCTCTCGCTGCTGGGCTCCGTCCTCCTCCACCCGCCTCCCATGTAGCCTGTCCATCTCCCCGATTCAACACAACTCTCCTCCTCCAGCAGCTCCTTGTCGGGCTTTGTGAGGCCCAGAGAATTGAAGAGTCGGGGGCCGGGCTCATGGTTTTGCTTGTGGGGGTCTTTGTGTTTCGGTATGTGCTGCTGGCCCGATGCCTCGGACCCCGATGCCTCGGACCGAGGAGCTCTTTATATACATGAGAAACAAACAGGTTTTTTTTAATACAACATATTGTGTTTTCATTCGTGTTCCTTTCTGGTTTTCGTGCAAAACTCGCTCATCATACTTTTTCTCCCCGAATCCTCCTTTTTGTTAACGCCCGGCTGCCCTCTGGAACCCGTTGTGTCGAAATGGATTTGAAGTTTTTTTTTTTTAAAGTGCAACTCCAACAAAAATGTATTTGTGTTGGTGAGGACGGACTTTGTCCTCATCGTCTGGCAGACCTGAAGCTCCATGTGTGGTCAGAAACGTCCTTTATGAGAAATCCCATTATTACAGTGTGAACAGGCTCTCAGATGGACTCTCTTTCACTGGACTCTTGCAGTGTCTTCCGAGTTCATTCATGAATCACAATGGAAGTGTGTGCCAGCTAATTACAACATATTTGGACTGGATGTTGAAATGGAAGCCCAAAAAATGCAACTAAAAGTGTAAATAACTGAAGTATTTGCTCTGATACATGCTCCTGTCCAGAACTATTTAATTTGATATATATATATATATATATATATTATAATATATATGTATAATATAACCAAGTTTCTAAGCAGCAAATAATCTGAAAATCTATACACTGGATCATGAAATTCAAAAATGTGGGAAATAAAATAATAACAAAAATCTCCTTCAAGCCAAAACTGAATTTGATCTGGGGGCGGTGGAGTTTTGGGCTACAGGAAAATAATTAAGATAAGATAAGGTAATCCTTTATTAGTCCCACAGTCGGGAAATTAGCGTCATTATCGATTGATCAGTTAATTTCTTTATTATTATCTGTCTAGTCTATGAAATATCTGGAAAATCAGGCTCAGAGGTAGAGCGAGTTGTCCTCGGGAAGACCGGTAGTTTGAATCCGGGCCCCCTCCAGCAAAAGTTTCCTTGAGCAAGATACTGAACCCCCAAATTGCCCCCGAAGGAGGTGCAGATGTTAATTTTTCACTGAATGAAGGTCAGAAAGACTAGAAAAGCGCTGTATACCTCTTCCCTGTGTACCTTTTCGGCAAATCACCTTAATGTCTGTCAGTCATGATCCGAAGCACTTTTCTCTATTTTTTGTTGTTTAGTTGTTTAGTTTTGTTGTTAAATGATTAGACGTGATCGACACCAGAATAAGTGAGCCTTATGTAGAAAGAAAGGAAAAGAAAGAGAGCAACAAAGCAGAAGCCCGGTAGCTTGTAGAAGCCTGTTGATTCAAAGAGCAGATCAGTGCAACGTGTGAATGAATGAGGGGAATGAAAGACAGAGCTGCGGTGAGACAGTGTCCTTTGACCCTCGACCGGCCTGGTGCTTTGCCATGGAATCCTGCCATGAACACCTGTCCGTCCAAAGCTCAAACCTCCACTCAACCTCATGACAAAACAGATTTTCTTTTTTTTTTACGCAATCATTTGGTAAAAGCCAAACAATCGAGTCGCTCGCCACACCCGAGAAAGTAAGTTTGTTAAACCTGTTTAATGTTTTGTGCCCAAGTCTGAAAAGAGTTTTCAAGTGTTTTTTTTTTTTTTTTCTATTATTGTGCATGTTGTGGTTACTCACTAATAGTTGAGTTTCCTGACAGAGAATCTACCTTTTTCCACTGCGTAGTCGCTTGTTTTATGAACCTTGATCTAGTCTGTTTGTTTAGCTCGGTGGAGTTAAAATTCTCAACAATAATCGGGATTTAACCGATTTATTTAACGTAAACACAGAATAACGAGTGTGAGTGGACACAAAAATATATGAGGTGATTGTGGTGTGAAGGCCTGGACAATCTTCAAACCAGCTGGAAACTTCATCGAGCTAATAAAAATAAACTCCATCAAACAAGCAGACAGTCTTCTTATTATTATTCTTTTAAATGTTCCTCCATTCAAGGTGTTTCTAACAAGATTTATGTGTTAAGCTCTCTTTAGTGGTCAAGTAATTACACACTGCTGCTTTTAATGGTTCAGGAGGTCGTGTTTTTATTATTTTTTATTCTGATGAAGTCACCGACAGTGTCTCCACGTTACAAGGAAGTCACTCTGAAAATAGAAACTTGTTTTAATGATAGTTTACACTACAAGCTGTGATGTTGACCATCAACACAGACGGACAGCCCGCAGTGAACTACATTAACAAGAATACAGCTTCTGTGTTAATCCTGCTGTAATTCCATGTGATTAAAACATTTATTTTTCGCTACGTCCGTTCCACATGTAGGAAACTGCAAATGTGTCCTTCAAAATAAAGTGAATGAGGCTGCGTTTTCTCTCTCTCTATATCTATGTAGAAAAGCGTTGAGGTCTCCTGAATCAGGCAGTCTGAGCAGGTAACGAGGTGCATCGCTGTGCCGGAGGCCGCTTTGACCTGACCTGTGTGACTGACCTAGCGGCCGTTTGGCACCGCGTCCCCTCTGATAGTTAATATCGAACTCTTTAGAATAACAAGATCTGAGCTTTCAAACGCCGTCGTGATACTTAACGGTTCCCACGTTTCAGAATCTCAAAGAGGAGTTTCTTTTGTGATGTGGAATTTAGCCTTCCTTTTGTGTTTTAGTGTGTACCTGCGACTTACTGAATTTAAGTTCGGTTCAGTTTGACTTCTTGTTGAGTCACTGTGACGTTTGCTGCTTATCTACATGCTTTAAGTGTGAATTAAATTCTTCTAGATGAATAAAGGGCCTGTTGGTTTTTCTATATTTACATTCATTTTGCTGAAAAAATAATAACAATTTGTTTGCTGTATTTATAAAAACCTCCGGAAATGAAGCTCTTTGAACTGAACGTCCTCAAAAACCACCATGTCTACTAATAGAAATCAAACTAATTTAAATTATATTCAGAGCATTTTAAATAAATAAAGATGTTTCTTTTGACATTGAGTGGTTTTAGTGTAAGAGTCTGCAGCCATGCTAAACGTGCACAGCGTTTTCTTGTTAGACGCTAAATTCAGATGTGTGTAAGCATGCAAACGTTTGCTAATCAGTAGCAGAAAATAAAGAGTACAGCTGAGACTGATGGGAATGCCTGCCAATCAGTGAGGAGTGTTTCTGATGCAGAATCTGATTCCATGTTTTGACTGTAACAGTTTTTCTCTCCTTCCAGGACTTGGAAGAAGATGCAATAGAGGAGCCGTCTTCATCATCACATTCATCATCACTGTGACTCGTAGACCCCCCCCTCTGTCATGGCCTCCTCCTCCCCCCCTGGGCTGGATGCCGACCCCTCACCTCTGTTCCAGCTGAGGGAGGTGGACTCCAGCAAACCCCCGGAGAGGCCTTGCTCCCCGGGTCCGCTGCCGGCGGTGTACAGCCCCCCTCTGGGCCTGGACGGCCACACGGTCTGCATCCCCTCCCCCTACACGGACAGTAGCCAAGAGTACGCCGGCCACGGGCCCCTCACCTTCTACAGCCCGTCGGTGCTCAGCTACGCCCGGCCACCCGGCCCCGAGAGCCCGTCGTCTCTGTGCGCCCCCCTCAGCCCGCCGTCCTTCTGGCCTCCCCACGGTCATCCCAACATGAATCTGCGGTGCCCTCAGCCTCTGGTCTACAACAAACCCGGCACCAACGCACCCTGGCTGGACACCAAACCCCACAGGTATGTTCCCTCACACTCCGTAAAGAAAAGAGCAGTAAAACACAAAGACGTCGCCGAGTTTGATCGGAAAATGGAGAGAAATTCAAAACCTTCCGTCTTGAAATGGACCTCTGGAGTCTTGGTCCCGCGGTGGTCGTAAACGTTGAGATGTTTTGCGGCAAAAATAAAATATGATATTTTATTTGGATTGGAGTCTACTTATAACTGTACGGTCCAAGTATGTGTTGTGGTTTGGCTGCAGGCTTTTTGACTGATTACTCCATTGCGACGCTTCACAGACGTATTTTAATGTCTGAGTATTTTGTGAGTATTTTCTTCTTGCTGTAGGTTTCTGATCAGACTGTGGCAGCGTTACAGTCACCAGTGTAGTAAGAAATCATCAGGATTAAATGTGGTTAGCCACAGCTTCAGCTCAGGCCTATTAAAGGTGGACCAGTGACTCTTCAGAGTCCAGTAGAATCGTCAGGCTGATACGTAAAGAAAGTATTACTGTATTGCTACGACTGACTTACACAGATGTACAGGTCCTATTAAGACCAGAAGAACTGAGCTACAACTTCGGCTCAGACTCTTAAGGTGGGCTGGGTGCAAAAAAACCCACAATAACATGTGGCTTTCTTTAGTTGCAATCTGCATTCATTCACAGAATAATGCAGTGATAATAATACTACATTTTTATTGATAGAGCAGAATAAACAGTAGTGACAGGTGTGAAACACGACATCCGGGTGGAAGCGATCACTTCTAGACCTTTTTTTCTGTCGCAAAGCTGCAAACGTGTTGAAGTGACGATATCGTACATAAATCCAATCTTTCCACTTTTCCAAAAATCGCAGACTCTGGTTTGAGAGACAAAAAACATTTATTTTGATGTTTATCACTTTTGTTCTGGCCATGAAGTAGAAGCCCAGACGATATAAAGACCTATAAACATATCGCAGAAATTGACCTATAAAGCAACATGAGTAGACGGTCAATAAGTCCTGGCTAACATCGTTGACACCCCTGGTTTTTAGCCTCTATCACCCTTTTTACACTGATTCTAGTGGAGGGATCTACTCTCACCACAGTAGTTGATGTAGGATTCATCTCTCTCTAGTTATTCTCTATGTGTAGTGATTATCTTTGCTACTGTACCGGTCCGTGTATGGATGTTTCAGCGGTTCTTCTTTTCTGATGCAGTTTTCCAGTTGACTGTGAAGACGTTTTTCAGTGAAATCATAGCTGTTTGAAGACTAATGACGGCTGAATGATGTCGAGTTGTCCCCGTTTCCTCCTGCAGCTCCATCGTCGGCTGCAACAAGCCGCCGGGGAAGAGACCGGCGGACTGCGTGGAAGGCGGAAACTCCTCCCTGTGTTCATCGGCGGTGGCGGCGGGGAAAGCCGACATGCACTTCTGCGCCGTGTGCCACGACTACGCGTCAGGCTACCACTACGGCGTGTGGTCCTGCGAGGGCTGCAAGGCGTTCTTCAAGAGGAGCATCCAAGGTACTGTGGGAGAAAAACTCTTCAGGTCCAATTCTGTGGCTGGTTCAGACGAGGTTTAATCAGTGGAAAAAGGAAGTCACAGCGTTGCCATAAAATCCTTTCTGACACGAGTGGGTTTAGGCAGAGTTATACAGAGTTACAGAGAACAAGGAGGAAGGTGTGATGAGTGGATTTGCATTCATTCAATACAGGAAGAGACTTCCTTAAGGCTCGGTTATGCTTCCGCGTAGTGATCACGCAACGGCCACGCAGTTGCTTGGAGACCGTGATGGTTCCGCGTTGGGTTTACGTGTCGAAATGCAATTCAATGCCACACCGGTAGAGGGCGCTATGATCTTTGTAAAGACTGACCGACCGACCGAGACTCTTGACATATATCGTCGTTAGCCTCGTTATAGCCTTATCTTCCGGCTTTAAACATCCACTATTTTTCAGAACTTGGTGTTTTATATCTTTGTGCAAAAGTGACAAGGTGCAAACAATAAAACGAGGTGCAAACAATAAAACGAGGTGCAAACAATAAAAGTAGCCTATTAAAAGTTTAAATGGCGGTGTTTATGAGTGGAAACCAGATAGCGGTCTCCAGCGGATGTAGTTAGCGGACCAATCACAGCCAATGCCGCTGCGTTGGCGTTGCGTCGCCTCGACACGCGTCTAGGATTTTTGGGAGGTGCACGTCAGGCCCTTGCGTTGGACGTAAGGGGGGTCCGCAAGGATGTAAGGGGTCCGCAAGCCCCCTTGCGTTGTGTCGACGCGGAAGCATAACTTGGGCAGTAGAAGACAAAGGTGTGTTTGCTCTCGGGGCAGCTGGGTTTCCCTACACAATGTCACAACAGGGGCCATTCATCAGGCTTTGATCAATCGATGTGAGGAAAAGATGTTTCAGAGACGGTTCAGGAAGGGGGAAAGACCAAAAGGTCTTCTCATCAGGATAACAACAGTTAACCACAATCAAATAGGAGCAGCAGGACATTTGATGAGTACAAGAGAAAGGAATATTAGGATGAGATTAAAATAAAACTGCAAGGTAACACATTTTCTTCTACAGTACCGACGTCATGTCTTGTTCACGATGACTCACCATCTATTCTTTGCTGCTCGTCCATCGAAGTGACTCCTTTCCTTTTAACTGCTTTCAGGTCACAACGACTACATCTGCCCCGCCACAAACCAATGCACCATCGACAAGAACCGCCGTAAAAGCTGCCAGGCCTGCCGCCTACGCAAATGCTACGAAGTGGGCATGATGAAGTGCGGTAGGAGTTTAATCGACGTCTTCCATTAATTAAAGAAATAATCCATCGAGCTGCAGCATTCGTTTTCCTGTAATCATATCTGGTGACAGACATGACTTCCCAGTGAAATGGTGTCATTATTTTATAGCTATTAATATGCAATCAGCATTTATTTCATAATGATAAGCTGATGCAAAAAATACAATTGCTGCTTTAAAAACAACTCAGGACACAAAGTAAACATTTTAAAAGTTTAAACACTGGTATTGTTGGAGGTTTTTACCATTAATATTAATAAGAAATAGGTGCTGACCTTGTTTTAGATTTGTCGTATTCAGTCATATTTTCTGTGGTGACGTACTGGGCTCCCTGTGGATCTGCTCTGACCCCAGCTGGTTTCACTGCAGCAGCGCTGGGAACCACTTAGTCTCAGTGAGAACAGGCTTGAATGAAGGGATGAGGAGCTTTTGTGTTTACAAAAGCCTTCGGTCTCCTTTAGCCACCCAGAAGGCCGACTCAGCGGTTCTGATGGTGGATTTAGCTTTATTCTTCTTGTTTGGAGACGATATTCTGTGCTATTACACTTGTTTTTCCCACTTTGGAACACAAAAAACGTACAAAGTGACATCACAGGTCATGTCTCCAGGTGTGAGGCGTGAACGCTGCAGCTATCGGGGCACGCGACACCGCCGCGGTGGACTGCAGACCCGGGATCCCACGGGCCGGAGTCTGGTCCGGCTGGGTCCTCGGGCCCCGCGGCACCTCCACCTGGAGGCCCCGTTCGCCCCGCTCACTGCGCTCCCTCACGCCAAGCACAACTCGGCCATGAGCTCGGAGGAGTTCATCTCCCGCATCATGGAGGCGGAGCCTCCCGAGATCTACCTCATGGAGGACCTGAAGAAGCCCTTCACCGAGGCCAGCATGATGATGTCCCTCACCAACCTGGCAGACAAGGAGCTGGTCCTCATGATCAGCTGGGCCAAAAAGATCCCCGGTAAGATCCCCACCGTCAAAGCCAGGCTTCATATGAGTCATTTTCACAGAGAAAATCTAACATTAGTCCTGTTTTAGATGGGAAATTCCTTCACACATGCATTCACATAAAATATTAAATTCATTTGCACATTAATTGTAACGTTTTGCTCAGTTTTCTACATTCTCTAAAAATGTGGTCCTTCTTCGTCTCCTTCGTTTTTTTTATATTATTTTGAAGATGGTCTTACTCTCGTTGTAAACTTGGCTTTTAAGGAGCTTTTCATCACATTTCAGTTTTTATAAAATCAAATAAGACTGGAGGCATTTTTAAAAGAGCCACTTCAAGGTTAAGGTCAGTGTAAACATCAGGGTCCACCGAGTCCCAGTCAGTGGAAGTTGTCTTCGTCACCGTCAACAGTGAGCAGAAATCAGGCTAATGTAAGTAAAAACAAAGCCGAGGCCACAGTGAGCACGTCTTCCAGCCGACACTCAGTCGGTCAAATCAACAAACACATGAGATAATGGCGGCGTGGATGAACAGAAAACAAATGTAGAATTTAATCTACTCTTATTTTTTATTTTACCTCTTGACGTGAAGGCTAGGATTAGTGCATTTTATTTCTTTTCCCTGATTCTCTGTCTCCACTTTCCACCGTTATGTTTCCCTTTGCTCTTCTTGTCCCAGTTAAAATAAATAAAATGAAGATCATATTCCCTTTATTTTTATTTTATTTAGTCTCAGACAGTGAAAATGAGTGTGCATTGTCTGTTTCATTAAAGATCTAAAGGTGTATTCACATCAAACGCCAATTGAAATAGCTTTTTTCTTCTTTTTCAAACTTTATTTAAAATTCAATTTACAAACATTCAGTCAACTCAGTTCATAAATCAAAAAAAATATACACATACATTCACATAATATGGTGGCGAAGCGGCTAGCTTTGGCGAAGCGGCTAACATAAATATGTTTTACAAGTTGCATTCAATGATGGCATTTCTATCTAGGCAACTTGGTTGCTGTTTTTTTTGGACCAACGCAAGCTGCTAGTAATAAAATAATGAAATAAGTATTTTCATGTCTTTAATTTTTAAGATAAGATAAGAGAATCCAGCAGCAGTATAAACATGCAATAAATATAGACGCTATAAACAAACAATGTAATTGCACTTTATATTATAGTTGTATCAATAAGCCGTATATCCATCCCTAAAAGCAGCCTTTAAACCCAGGAACAGTTGGACCATGTGACTGTCCATCGATATGCCTTGCTGCCGGATCAAAATCATCTTTTTCTCTGTTGATGGTCTAACGTGAGCCGTCTCTCTCCGTCCTCAGGCTTCGTAGAGCTGAGTCTAGCGGACCAGATCCACCTGCTGAAGTGCTGCTGGCTGGAGATCCTGATGTTGGGCCTGATGTGGAGGTCCGTGGATCATCCGGGGAAACTCATTTTCTCTCCTGACTTCAAACTCAACAGGTGAGCAAGACTTTTTTAAAGTTCACATCCTTAGGTAATGTGTTTGTGGGACATAACGCAAGGGGGCTTGCGGACCCCTTACGTCCTTGGGGACCCCCCTTACGTCCAACGCAAGGGCCTGACGTGCACCTCCCAAAAATCCTAGACGCGCGTCGAGGCGACGCAACAGCAACGCAGCGGCATCGGCTGTGATTGGTCCGCTAACTACATCCGCTGGAGACCGCTATCCGGTTTCCACTCATAAACACCACCATTTAAACTTTTAATAGGCTACTTTTATTGTTTGCACCTCGTTTTATTGTTTGCACCTCGTTTTATTGTTTGCACCTCGTTTTATTGTTTGCACCTTGTTTTATTGTCGCTTTTGCACAAAGAAATAAAACACCAAGTTCTGAAAAATAGTGGACGTTTAAAGCCGGAAAGTAAACAAATAGGCTATAACGAGGCTAACGACGATATACGTCAAGAGTCTCGGTCGGTCGGTCGGTCGGTCTTTACAAAAAACAAAGCGCCCTCTACAGGTGTGGCATTGAATTGCATTTCGACACGTAAACCCAACGCAGAACCATCACGGTCTCCCAGCAACTGCGTGGCCGTTGCGTGATCACTACGCGGAAACATAACCGAGGCTTTAGTTAGCCAAGCTCAACTTACCTGTCTAGGAGAAGAGTATCCTGCATCCGATTTCAAATTCCTCTCGGCTTTCTACTGTCTCGCCCGTTCATTGCCTCCCCTATATAGACCCTCGGTTTTTATCTTGGCGTTTTTGTGAGTCATAACGAGCTCTTTTGGGTTTCGTTGCCTCCGTCATTGTAGCTCAGTCGAAACTGGCAACCCGTGGTTGCTCGGCAGCTGAGACTCTACTGACTGCAATGATTTGTAGACGCCAGTGGGTGGCGCCACGTGCCAGAACATGTTTTCAAAACATAAACACGATTTGCGGTCCGCAAAAGATGTTTTTAAATGCGAATATTTTGGCTGTACTGTTGTTGGTGAGTTCAGTATGTTATATGATGATTATTCCTGAGTCTCGATGACATATTAGGATGATTTTACGGACAGTTGCTTTAGATTTCTTACATATTGTACCTTTAATATTACTTGAACGTCTATTTCTGTACACGAGTCTCGAGTGCAGCCGCCCACCTTGTTTGCCAAAACAGTGACGGTGGTTACAGTGTAATCTTAAACCCACATTGTTATACTCTAATGAGTTGACATCACACACACACACAGAAAACAGGGAGTTCGCTGAGACCTTGAAACGGCACAGATATCAGCAAAAAACCCTCGCTGCAGATATATCTCTCCATCTTTCTGGACAGCCGGCTCGTTTTCTGGCCAAAAAAAATCTCTTTTCGCTCACTGTTCCCTTCCAGCGCTGACCTTCAACTTCAGCCAAACAGCAGTTGACTCTTTCTGGCGCTCCGGTTCGCTGGTAAACATGCTTTAATTAGGCGGCCAGCAGTCTGGGTTTCCTTATCAAACATAGTTCACTTAATCCAGTAATGTGTGAGCGGTAGCAGCGGTGAATGAAAACGTTGAAAGTGGCGTGTTCTTGCTGCTGTTCAAAGTGCAGCAGAATGAACACAGGAAGTCACGCTCCGAGATCATTGGCTGGCGCTGTTGTCGGGTCATTTTTGCATATGAACGAATCAAGATAACGCACTTTGTTAGTGTGGCCTTGGAGCCACAGACAGGAAGTAAGACACATTATTGAGGGAGGAGCCAACACATTGTTGGCGTTTTTGTTGATTATTTTTTTAAATAAATGTCAGTAATTTACTACACCAGCTGGACGCTGAAGGTTTCAGCTAACGTCGTTCAAACGGGATGAAAAAGGAGCATTTGTTGGGGACTATTTTCGGTGGCGGATTAATCCACATTTGGCGCTTTTTATGAGTAGCAGCAGGACGCTGTATTGAGTCAAAGCAAATTACAGTGTGTGTTCATTGTAATGAAGGGAGATGTCAGCCGGTGAAGATCGTTGATGTGTTTCAATGTTTTTTGGACAGGAAGTAAGAAGATACGCCAGGCTTTGATACCCTCGTAATACGTGTGAGATAATTGTTGGTTTTCATATTTTTATCGTGGGATTTGTTTTGGTTCTTGCCTTGAAGAAAGTCTCTAACAGAAAGCTTACATATGAACTAATATTATGCTTTTCTCGTTGGGATTTGAGTCGTCCTTCCTCGCCTGGTGGGATGAGTTCGGTGTTTGACCTTTCTTCTCCCACTACCACGGAAACTATCACTATAGGCTTAGGTTAACCTTGGCATGTTTTCATAACACAGCCTTATTTTTCTCCGTTGAGAGGTCCCCCGTTAGCCTCCGGTAGCCTTTTCTCCTTGGACAGCACAGCAAAACATCCTGGATGCTAATCCATCCACTCATTCAACCGGAGCGCAGAGCTTTTCAAATTTTACTTTTATTTTTTTTTTTATCTTTTTCGCATCTTTTATCTTTCTCCATCACTATTTCACTTAATCGTCACATTTGTAACGCTGTCGGTTAGCTTTCTTTGTGTTGGTCCGGGTGTGGCTTCAGATGCTTTGATTCTAGCGGTGATCCTGAACTCAACCCTGTGGTCATGGTCAATAAAGAGAGAGAGAGTTGAAAGGAAATAATAATATCTGATAGAGAAATAATCGATTCTATGATTATTTAAAAAAACTATATATTTGTGGGGCAATCTTTCCACATTTTATATAAGGCAGCACATCAACTGTATCATAGAAATAGGAATTGGTTTGAAATATTTGAACAATAAATTCTCATATCTAAATCCAAAATAGAGATGCATCGAATCGCTTCATACTAATCGAATTGTGAGCCTCTGAATCGTAGATTGAATCGTGAGGTGACTAATATCTGACGGATGAAGGAGGATGTAATGTTCTGTAGAAGTCATACAATTCTTATTTAAATCAGGAACATGGGATTCTCTGCACACATATACTGTATATTTGTGATTTGATGATTTTAGTACTGATAAAGGGGGAGGTTTTCCACCATTCATACTCTTGCACCTCCTCTGTGTGTCTGTAGGGAGGAGGGACAGTGTGTGGAGGGCATCATGGAGATATTCGACATGCTGCTGGCAGCCACATCTCGGTTTCGTGAGCTGAAGCTACAGAGGGAAGAGTACGTCTGCCTGAAGGCAATGATCCTCCTCAACTCCAGTGAGTTTTTCATTTCACTTTATTTCTTCAGCGGCTGTTCGATCTGTCTGTTTGGTTCTTATATGACCGGGGCCAGTTTGTGCCAGACGGCAACCTTCAAACTGTGATTCCCTCTGCTGGCCACCAGGGGGCGACTCCTCTCTGGTTGTATAGAAGTCTATGAGAAAATGGTCCTACTTCTCTCTGCTGGCCACCAGGGGGCGACTCCTCTCTGGTTGTATAGAAGTCTATGAGAAAATGGTCCTACTTCTCTCTGCTGGCCACCAGGGGGCGACTCCTCTCTGGTTGTATAGAAGTCTATGAGAAAATGGTCCTACTTCTCTCTGCTGGCCACCAGGGGGCGACTCCTCTCTGGTTGTATAGAAGTCTATGAGAAAATGGTCCTACTTCTCTCTGCTGGCCACCAGGGGGCGACTCCTCTCTGGTTGTATAGAAGTCTATGAGAAAATGGTCCTACTTCTCTCTGCTGGCCACCAGGGGGCGACTCCTCTCTGGTTGTATAGAAGTCTATGAGAAAATGGTCCTACTTCTCTCTGCTGGCCACCAGGGGGCGACTCCTCTCTGGTTGTATAGAAGTCTATGAGAAAATGGTCCTACTTCTCTCTGCTGGCCACCAGGGGGCGACTCCTCTCTGGTTGTATAGAAGTCTATGAGAAAATGGTCCTACTTCTCTCTGCTGGCCACCAGGGGGCGACTCCTCTCTGGTTGTATAGAAGTCTATGAGAAAATGGTCCTACTTCTCTCTGCTGGCCACCAGGGGGCGACTCCTCTCTGGTTGTATAGAAGTCTATGAGAAAATGGTCCTACTTCTCTCTTGATGTATTATCTCAGTAAACATTTTAAACATGAGTTTATGGTCTCAATCTCTAGTTTCAAGTCTTCTTCAATCCAGCATGATGTTCATTTAGTACATTATGGTCCATTTAGAGTCCACCAGACCAGAAAGCAGGGGATGCTTTAGGGGGCGGGGCTTACCTGCTGATTGATCTAGACCCATATTGTGGCCATTAATGAAGCATAACATTTTAATTAATTGCTCCTGAACTCTTAGGCATAAAATACATGACATGCCAAATCTAATTGGATTTCAACATTTGCTATTAAAGTGGCAAAAGATTTTTTTTTTTTTTATTTGCATTCATGTAATGGTTATAGAATAATGAAGATTGGTTGTTTTCCATTTTCCACCAGCATTTCTTTCGTGACATTATTGCACATTCATTTGCATTCATTTGAATGTAGTACGATATACTGTATTTCTCCCAGATGGTCTAAATAAGTTGCTCATTGTGTTGCTCGTCGCTGTAAAACCTCCCACAGGACTCTCAGCTTGTTTGAAGTGGAGTTTTGGATGAAGTGACCCCGTGATAATGGACTTTATTGCAACTCAGCTTTTGTTTTTTAACCTTTCATGTGTTTCCCAGCGGTCACAGCGTCCTCACACCCCCCCCCCCATTTTTTACCCAGCAGCCACTGTGCAGGTTTCATGGAGGTGACCGACCTCTCTGCCTGTCCTCACACAGTTTAATAAAGTTTCTCCCCCTTTGCCAGACTGCCTTCCCCCTGTGGGCTCTGCTGCACTGCAGCTGGCGTGAAAAGAAATGAGGAACAGATTGTGAAACGGATTCTGTGGAAGTTAAAGGGAACATTTGGATTTATGTATCTGGACAGATTGTTGCGGCTCATCTGCTCAGCCTGTCCTCCGTTGTTGGGTGAACAGGATGATCTACAGCTTCCTCCTCTTTCCTTTGGTCTGGGATCCCCATCAGATTGGGGGTTCACATCTGCAATATACAGATGGCAGTAAACTCCATTCTAAAGGGGAGCTTCTGTATTTTTCAACCATCATTTTCAGTTTGACAAATGGAGGCAGCAATTTTTTTTAAATTGCTCCAGTATTCAGGGTACTCGAGCTAACCGATCACCATCAATGTACGTCCTCCAAACGTAGTCGTTTTTGCCACTGAATGACTCCCATTCTTGTTATTTGTGTCTGAGAACAAAAAAAAAGTAAAGGCTGCTCCGTGAGGAGAGAGTGGGTACAAATAGTATGTTGACCTGGAACAATTTCAGATTTAACTCGATGAATTAAGGGTTTATTTTGACCAAATTGTTTGAGTGTGAGTTTTATTGTTTCTGCTTGTTTTCTGACTCTCGAACACATCTCCCAGCTGAAACTACCGTAGTAACGTTATTACCACGTTATTACCACGTTATTACCACGTTATTACCACGTTATTACCATGTTATTACCACAGCGCACCAAGAGGTTTAAATATATGTTTTTGAAGAGACGATACTTGCATAAACTATTGTTTTTTGTCATTTTAACACCTTATTTTGTCTACTTTGGTCTTGATTACAGCAGCCTTAGTGGCCGCCATATAACTGATGATATACTAACGCTGAATAAAAGCTCAAGTATTAAAGATGGAGTGGTTAAATGTGGCTGTGCTGCGTGTTGCAGATCTGTGTAACTGCTCCCCGCAGACGGCCGAGCAGCTGGAGAGCAGGAACAAGCTGCTGCGTCTGCTGGACTCGGTGATCGATGCTCTGGTCTGGTCCATCTCCAAACTGGGCCTGTCCACCCAGCAGCAGACGCTTCGCCTCGGACACCTCACCATGCTGCTCTCCCACATCCGCCACGTCAGGTACGGAAACCCAGACAACCGGGAAACACTGTGAAACGCCAGCCATCTTTATGTCTGTGGCCTTCATATTCACATACAGACACTCATTTAATTAACTATGATTGACTTTACAGTCCAATGATGGACAGATCTTTAAAAATCCAATAAAAATAAAAATGTAAATATTCTCAGCATGATCATAAAAAGATACTATTGATGCTACGGATCCTCCTTGTGATACTTAATAAAAGCTGGAAGCAACCAACACAAGCGCCGTGATTCATTGATTCTCTCTTCCCTCCCTCCGCAGCAACAAAGGCATGGACCACCTGTCCACCATGAAGAGGAAGAACGTGGTTCTGGTCTACGACCTCCTCCTGGAGATGCTGGATGGCAACACGTCCAGCAGCAGCAGCAGCGGCTGCCAATCCTCGTCCTCGCCGACCTCCGACACGTACGCTGACCAGCAGCAGTTCCCCCAACACCCGTCTCACCCGCCGCCGGGCTCGGAGCAGCAGACCTGCCAACCAAACGGGCCTCCACGTGGACCCGGCGAGGGCGCGGCACTGGACGGACACCTGCAGGCTCTGCAGCTCCGGTCCCCGCCGTCGTTTCAGAGTCTGGTGGCGTCTCACATGGACGGCAACGAGTAAGTCTCCTTTTAGTTCGTTCAGAATGAAACTTTATTATACTTGTAAAGTCTCGTTTAGGACTTTAATAGTCAAGTCTGTACTGAGATCAGCCAGACCACATGCCGAGGTGGTCTGGCTCACATTGAGTCTGGATCTCGTTGAGCTATGGGCTCCGCTTGTCTTCCCCCCTGGTACAGGAGGAAAACTGTGGCTGGAGTCCAGCTCGCTGAGTTCTGTTAAAGTGCGGCTTCAAAATAAAAGCTCATAAAAATGTTTTACATTTTTTGGATTGCATTGATGGGAAAGTAGCGGAGGCTTTTATTGTGAAGGGTTAGTAGGCAATTAAAAGTGTTTATTCATCGTTTTACCGGTGAATAAACGTCTTTGAGTTGTGATCTGGCGTATCCGATCAGGAAAATCACAAAAGTGTAAGGAAACGAGAAGAATGAACATGTGATGCTTTATTTTGGTGTTTCAAGTGCTTCCTGTTCTGTGTGCTGATCTGGTCCTGAATGAATCATAACTCAAACCTTCGTCACAGTTACATCCATCCGGAGCCGTGGTCGCTGGACACGGTGGAGCCGACCAATTACATCATCCCCAGTCGAGGCGTCATGGAAACGGCCTTAGAGGGGTGACGGGGTCTAGAAGAGACTAACTGGGACTCGAACCCCATCGAACCCCGCCCCCCCAAAGACAGAGAAAAAGGAAACAACAACAAAAAAGGATTAAAACACGCAGGAAGTGCTGTTGTGTAGTAGTTTTTTTTTTTTCTTGTTAAAATGTCTTTTAAAAAATGATAAAAAAAAAACATTTGTGATGTGGTGTGCGTAAGTTTTCTTGTGAAAGTGCACTACGGCGGCTGTTTAACACCGCTGAACCTCTGCCAGTCAGTTTGAGCTCTTTTTTTAATATACAGTACTTTTTTTTTTCACCTTTTTTAGTGTATCAACCAGAACAACGGTGCATGTGGTCACAGTTCACATCCATCATGTAGCTTTAAAACTTCATCACCGGTGGTTTTCTTCTTCACTACTACTCTGTACTTTGGTGTTTTACTCGCCGCCTGTTCGTCCAGGTTTTTTTTTTCTACTCTCTTTGTACAAACTTGTTTCCATGGAGACGAGAAGCAGCGGGTTTGTGGCCTTTTTAACAAAATGACTGTTAACGTAAGCTTTCTTCTCTGCTTGTCTGGTGAGACCAAGGCTGGATTTACTCTCTGATATTTCGGATTGCCTCTTCAAAGCTGAGTCAAAGTTAGGTATCGGCTTTCAAACTGTATGTTATTTCCCTAACATGGTAGCTTTCTACTGTATGGAGAGGCGAAGTCCCCCCCCTTCTGCTTTCCCACATTATGTCGGAAAATAAACTTTGTATGCCAGTCAACGGTAAGAGATGAGTTTTTATCCTGAGTTTAATTTTGCCCCCCAAAAAAAACATTTGTATAGATTTGATACTACGAGAAGTAGATTTTGGACTTCGGAATTAAAAGACTGAATTACTTTTTGCCTTACCCAAACTTAAAGATGAAAGCTATCATACCAAATATTAGCATGGCACCATGCTAACTATGCGTTTTAACAGTAGTATGTTTACATGTTAGCATACTCTCGCAAAAGACAAAAAACAAACAAAGTCCTGTTCAAGTTGCTGCATTCATAGATAAATGAATACACTTAAGTTTATGACCTAAAGTATTCTTTTTAGCTTAAGTTGTACTTCTGGACTAAAGCTAACATGCTAATACAAGCTAACCTTCCAAATTTACAATATATTACTTTTTAATATACATGTATAACAGGTTGAAAATACTTTTTACCTGAACTTTTTTTTTAAATGTCTAAATTTTATTAAAGTACATTATTTTCAATTATTTTGAAAAACAACCCCATTGAGCTTTTTTCCCCAGAATGTAAAGTTGAATTAAAACATTATTTTGGAATCAATTTAAAATGGCATGAGTTTCTAATTAAAGCACGTCCACAAAGAGCCTCCACCTAAACTAAAGGAAAATATGCATTTTTGTATCTGGTCTCGGCTCAGTCTTGCTTCTACAGAAATTCTAGCCTTATTTAACCAAGTAACTGTATTCAGCTTTCAGTCATTTCGAGACCCCAAACGCATCACGGAGGCCTTTTCCCTGCCGATGTAAATTCAGCCTTCGTGCCGACTCCGTCCTCCTGCTCAACACTGATGCATATCCGCTGTCCTTTTCTCTGCTGATGTCTGCAGCTTGCACATGCATGCAACATACAACTCATCCAAACTTCATATGAGGTCTTTTTGCCTGTCGCACCTCTCAGCTGTTAGACGGGTCTTTCTGTAACCCGGCGACGCAGCGACACATCATGGCAGTTTATTGTCAGTACATCCCTTGAATAAGAGTTCACAAAATAAAACAAACTTAACACTATTTTGTTGTGGTTTCTGTTCTGCCGAGTGTGAGGAGACGTATCAGATTGGTTTGAAACCCTGGGTTTGTCGCGGTTGACAGTTTTGTTTTTACAGCTGCACAGAGAACCGGAGAGTTAAATTTTTCGTTATGCGTATGCCGAAAAAAGTCATAGTATAGCATGTTGAAAAAAGTCATAGTATAGCATGTTGAAAAAAGTCATAGTATAGCATGTCTTTTGAAAAAAAGTCACTCGTATATAAAGGGTCTTGAACCAAAAGTCACGAAAAGTCATAGTATAGTATGTCGAGTACAAGTCCCTTGATATAAGCATGTTCACAAAATAAAACATAGTATACACTATTTTGTTGTGAAAAAGTTTCATAGTTCTAGCCGAGTGTCGAAGGAAGAACGTCATCAGTATAAAATGTTGAAACCCTGGTTTGTCGCGAAAAAGTCATACGTATTTGTTTTTACAGCTGCACAGAGAACCGAGAGTTATATTTTCGTATATGCATGTGCCGAAAAAAGTCATAGTATAGCATGTCGAAAAAAGTATAGCATGTCGAAAAAAGTCACAGTAGCATGTCGAAAAAAGTAATCGTATAAAATGTTGAAAAAAGTCACGAAAAAGTCATAGCATGTCGAAAAAAAGTCACAGTATAGCATGTCGAAAAAAGTCACAGTATAGCATGACGAAAAAAGTCATAGTATAGCATGTCGAAAAAAAGTCATAGTATAGCATGTCCAAAAAAGTCATCGTATAAAATGTTGAAAAAAGTCACGAAAAAGTCATAGTATGTCGAAAAAAGTCATAGTATAGCATGTCGAAAAAAGTCATAGTATAGCATGTCGAAAAAAGTCATGGTATAAAATGTTGAAAAAAGTTGCGAAAAAGTCATAGTATAGTATGTTGAAAAAGTCATCGTATAAAATGTTGAAAAAAGTTGCGAAAAAGTCATAGTATAGTATGTCGAAAACAGCCATCGTATAGTGTGTCAAAAAAAGTCATCGTATAGCATGTTGGAAAAAGTCATAGTATAGCATGTCGAAAAAAGTCATAGTATAGCATGTCGAAAAAAGTCATAGTATAGCATGTCGATAAAAAGTCATAGTATAGCATGTCGAAAAAAGTCAGTATAGCATGTCATAAAAAGTCATAGTATAGCATGTCGAAAAAAGTCATAGTATAGCATGTTGAAAAAAGTCAGTATAGCATGTTGAAAAAGTCATAGTATAGCATGTCGAAAAAAGTCACAGTATAGCATGTTGAAAAAAGTCATCGTATAAAATGTTGAAAAAAGTCACGAAAAAGTCATAGTATAGCATATCGAAAAAAGTCATAGTATAGCATGTCGAAAAAAGTCATAGTATAGCATGTCGATAAAAAGTCATAATATAGCATGTCGAAAAAAGTCATTGTATAGCATGTTGAAAAAAGTCATCGTATAGCATGTTGAAAAAAGTCATAGTATAGCATGTCGAAAAAAAGTATAGCATGTCAAAAAAAGTCAGTATAGCATGTTGAAAAAAGTCATCATATAGCATGTCGAAAAAAGTAATCGTATAAAATGTTGAAAAAAGTTACGAAAAAGTCATAATATAGCATGTCGAAAAAAGTAATCGTATAAAATGTTGAAAAAAGTTACGAAAAAGTCATAATATAGTATGTCGAAAAAAGTAATCGTATAGCATGTCGAAAAAGTCACGAAAAAAGTCATAGTATAGTATGTCAAAAAAAGTCATCGTATAGCATGTCGAAAAAGTCACGAAAAAAGTCATAGTATAGTATGTCAAAAAAAGTCATCGTATAGCATGTCGAAAAAAGTCATCGTATAGCATGTCGAAAAAAGTCATGTCGAAAAAAGTATAGCATGTCGAAAAAAGTCATAGTAAAGCATGTCGAAAAAAGTCAGTTTAGCATGTCGAAAAAAGTAATAGTATAGCATGTCGAAAAAAGTATAGCATGTCGAAAAAAGTCATAGTATAGCATGTCGAAAAAAAGTATAGCATGTCGAAAAAAGTCAGTTTAGCATGTCGAAAAAAGTCATCGTATAGCATGTCGAAAAAAGTCTTCGTATAGCATGTCGGAAAAAGGATAGCATGTTGAAAAAAGTCATAGTATAGCATGTCGAAAAAAGTATAGCATGTTGAAAAAAGTCATAGTATGGCATGTCGAAAAAAGTCAGTATAGCATGTCGAAAAAAGTCATAGTATAGCATGTTGAAAAAAGTATAGCATGTCGAAAAAAAGTCATAGTATAGCATGTCGAAAAAAGTCACAGTATAGCTGGTCGAAAAAAGTCAGTATAGTATGGCGAAAAAAAGTCATCGTATAATATGTTGAAAAAAGTCATCGTATAGCATGTGGAAAAAAGTCATCGTATAAGATGTTGAAAAAAGTTACGAAAAAGTCATAATATAGTATGTCGAAAAAAGTCATCGTATAGCATGTCGAAAAAAGTCATAGTATAGCATGTCGAAAAAAGTATAGTATGTCGAAAAAAGTCATCGTGTAGCATGTTGAAAAAAGTCATCGTATAGCATGTTGAAAAAAGTCATCGTGTAGCATGTCGAAAAAAGTCATAGTATAGCATGTTGAAAAAAGTATAGCATGTCGAAAAAAGTCATAGTATAGCATGTCGAAAAAAGTCATAATATAGCATGTCGTAAAAAGTCATAGTATAGCATGTTGAAAAAAGTCATAGTATAGCATGTCGAAAAAAGTCATAGTATAGCATGTCAAAAAAGTATAGCATGTCGAAAAAAAGTCATAGTATAGCATGTCGAAAAAAGTCATAGTATAGCATGTCGAAAAAAGTCATCGTATAGCATGTCGAAAAAAGTAATCGTATAGTATGTTGAAAAAAGTAATCGTACAAGATGTTGAAAAAAGTTGCGAAAAAGTCATAGTATAGTATGTCGAAAACAGCCATCGTATAGCGTGTCAAAAAAAGTCTTCGTATAGCATGTCGAAAAAAGTATAGCATGTTGAAAAAAGTCATAGTATAGCTGGTCGAAAAAAGTCAGTATAGTATGTCGAAAAAAGTCATCGTATAGCATGTCGAAAAAAGTCATCGTATAAAATGTTGAAAAAAGTTGCGAAAAAGTCATAGTATAGTATGTCGAAAAAAGTCATCGTATAGCGTGTCAAAAAAAGTCATCGTATAGCATGTTGAAAAAAGTCATTGTATAGCATGTTGAAAAAAGTAATCGTATAGCATGTCGAAAAAAGTCTTAGTATAAAATGTTGAAAAAAGTCATAGTATAGCATGTCGGAAAAAGTCAGTATAGCATGTCGAAAAAAGTAATAGTATAGCATGTTGAAAAAAGTATAGCATGTCGAAAAAAAGTCATAGTATAGCATGTTGAAAAAAGTATAGCATGTCGAAAAAAAGTCATAGTATGGTATGTCGAAAAAAGTCATCGTATAGCGTGTCAAAAAAAGTAATCGTATAGCATGTTGAAAAAAGTCTTCGTATAGCATGTTGAAAAAAGTCATTGTATAAAATGTTGAAAAAAGTTACGAAAAAGTCATAGTATAGCATGTCGAAAAAAGTCATAGTATAGCATGTCGAAAAAAGTCATAGTATAGCATGTCATAAAAAGTCATAATATAGCATGTCGAAAAAAGTGATAGTATAGCATGTTGAAAAAAAGTCATAGTATAGCATGTTGAAAAAAGTCATCATATAGCATGTCGGAAAAAGTCAGTATAGCATGTCGAAAAAAAGTCATAGTATAGCATGTCGAAAAAAGTGATAGTATAGTATGAAGTATAGTATGAAGTATATTCTTCTCGGATCCATAAGCGACATAAACACACATCATGGTGAACAGTTTATTGTCAATCAATAAAATGACAATCTTTACATCCCATAAATAAGAGTTTCACAAAATAAATCAAACTTAACACACTTTTTTTGTTGGTTTCTGTTTCTGCCGAGTGACGATATGTACACATTAAACTGGCCCGTGATGAGACGACGCTCTCTCTCTAACATTTAGGATCGCCATGGTAACGAGCTCTGATTGTGCACGGATACATTCGCTGCCCAGAGGATCTCTTACATTCACCATTCAGTGTTTTTAAGCATCTTCATTAAAAAAAAAAATCAGTCTTTGAATGTTTGAAGTTATGAACGACATAAAAATATTCTGATTAGATTCTGCTTTTAATGTCTTGACACAAGACTTGTAGCTGCATCTGTTTCAACCATTTTTCAAATATATAAACAATGATGAGTGTTGGATATTCTTATTGAATCATATGACGTGGATTTGGTTTGACAGTTGGATGTTTAACGCTACGATGTTAGCTCATATTCAGTTCAGTGATCTGGTAAAATATTCAAAAATGACCTCAAACACGCGTTTACATAATCATAGGAAAATATCTGTTTCATTTATCACACTGGCTAATTAAATTAATTTTGACAGATTTCACACTCAAACGCAGAAATAATAATTTAGCTATTTCTTCCACAGTAGTTCACCCGTTTATATACAAAAAAACACAAATCCCCAGTAAAAGTACATCATCTGATAACTAGTTGGCTACAGAAAGGCATCAGATCAGATCGTCATTTCTTATATATCTCTAAATCAAACGTTTGTCGTACAAAAATGTGCTAATCCTTCTATGAAAAACTGTAAAAATAGCTGCGGTTGTAGAAAATGGCTGGTGCTCTGCTCTCTGGATGCTTTGGTTAATTACCGTTATCCCTAAATTTAGAAGTAGAAAAAAAATACGCTTGTAGTTATTAAAATAAATCTTGTATCGGAGAGGTTTCGGTGGAGACGTTCGACGGCGAAACTACAGATAAAAAATGACGAAACTTTCAAAACCAGTGACGATGGCTTCTGGAGCTCCACAAAGAATAAATATGCTTTTTAAATACGCCAATAAAAGTTTGTCAGACTTCTTGATTTAAGTCCTTTGGTTGCCATGGCGACGGCGTTCATGTGGGCGGGGGCCCGTTGGTGTAGCGCAGCATCGGGTAGAAGGAGCGGGCGAAGTTGTTGGACAGCGTGCAGCTGTAGTTCTGCTCGGAAAGCGGGACCAGGCAGGCCAGGACCAGCAGCAGGACCAGGACCAGGTGCAGGGGGAAGGCGGCGCGTAGGACCCGCGAGAAGAAGGGCCTCCGTGGGGTCGAGTCCCGCCGTCTGGAGTTTCACAAACGGACAAAAAACATTCAGCAAAGTTTTTTACTCTGGATTTTACAAAATCACATCTGTTGAAATGTTTCTTTTTGTGGTAAAACTCATAGTTAATAGTTTAAAAGTTTGGAGTTGAGATGAAACTTCAGGATTTTAATGACGTCGTCATGTAAAATCAGTGAATATAATAGTTCTGTTTATCACACGGTGCTACATTAAACACTCAAAACTATGCATTTGTCTGATTTATATATAATATATATATATATATATATATATATATAAATATATTTTAGGCCGGATTGTAACTCTAATATCAAATATGACAACAAAATAGATCCTAAAGTGTTCCATCTGTCATTTAGTCCAAAGCTCGTTACCTTCTGGTCGCTGGTCGTCCACCGAGACTCGCAGCTTCCTGTTGAGGTCACAGACGTTAGTCACCTTCATCATCAACACATCATCAACGACGGCTGCTGATCTCATGGAAATATATCAAATGTATCAAATCTTTCTCCAACAGCCGCGGAACGAGTCAGATTATTTACTAAATACTAAAATCAGAAAAATGTACATCAGGAATGAAAAGTTCTAAATTAACATTTTGATCAAATGGTTTTTCCGTCTGTTTTACTAAATCACATTCGTGTATTTATATTGTACGGCAATATCCTCAAGCGAGGACCCGTGAAATATGAGCTAAGGGACTCGGGTCCCAGGTCCGAGGACTAGAGGAGCTGTAAGGGACTCGGGTCTGGTTTTTACCTTGTTGAGCAGCAGAGGAGAGTCGAGCGTTCCCAGACCGATGGCTGTCCATCTCTGAGCTGGAGGAGCTGCTCTCCTGAGACACAGACAGGCACACAGACAGACAGACAGGCACACCCCCATCAGATTCACAGGCCCATATTTATTTTGGTTTGTTTTCTTCATAATTTCTAAAAGGTTTCCAGGAAAGAACTCCCAGTAATTCAGCACAAATAGGAAACCCCCTTTAAACTCAATTTATCATTAGAAAGGTTTTTTGAATTTATTTTACCATTAATGAAGATATACTTTTTGTTAAAAGTGCTGCTTGTTTTAATGGAGAAAGAAAACTAGAACATTCTCTCAATTACACTCACGGTTACTAAGGATGCATGTAGTGGAACAACAACAACTCATATTCAGACCAAATCACAGGAAATAATTCAGAAATGATGGATGAAGATGAAGTGGAGCCTCACAGACGAGTATAAGAGGAGGAGAACATCAGTGTTTTCATGATGAATGGATGAAACGTGGAGCCTACCAGTCTGCCCTGTAGCGTGAGCCTGTCGGCGGCCGCCTGCCGCAGCAGCAGCTGCAGCTTGTTGCCGATGACGTGGACCTTCTCCTTGGCCTCCACGCTGTCCTCGCCCGTCGCCTCCAGGAGGAGCTGGGAGGAGATCTCCTGCAGGGAGGACACCTGCTGCTGGCGGCCGCTCAGCTCCTCCTGCAGCGCCTGCAGCCAGGGGGCGACAGAGAGGGGGCTGATTGTAATATCAATATTATTCTTTTTAGTCATTTTAAATTCCACTACATTTCATTGGGTGGAAACATCTATTGTCTTTCTATCTGAGTCCATGAAGCCATCGTTAAATTAAATTTAAAAAGGTCAGCTTTAACTCAAATACAATCAGTTGTATTCATACTACTACTACTAATAACTTTATTGATATAGCAGCTTTAAAGGGTGCCTTTAAGCAGGTTATTTCTCACACAAACACTGAAAGATGTTTCTGGAAAACGAGGGTGATGTGATGAGCGTGCTGACCGTGAGCGTCTCGCGGTGCTCCAGCAGGGCGGAGCGTGGCGTCCGGCGGTCGCTCACGCTCACCGTGCAGAGTCGGCTCTCGGCCTGGGCGAGCCACAGCAGCGTGGCGTGCAGCGTCTCGTGGAACTCCTGAAGAAGAGGAAGTCATGAAAACCTTCATCACGCTGCACTATGACGTCATCACGTTTCATGGGGCGAGCGTCTGACCTGACACTGCATGAGTCCCGACTGCAGCCGCCTCTCCCAGCTCTCCAGGCCGCCGCACGCCGCCGTCCAGCTGTGATTGGCCGAGCCGAGGGCGTCCCGCAGCTCCCGCAGCTCGGCGCTGTCGCCGCGCAGGAAGTGGCGGCTGCTCAGGTTGGCGGAGATCATCAGACATTTGTAGCTGTTGAAGGTCTTCTGCATTTCCTGGACAGACGACGGGAAGAATTATGAAAATATATGAATATGAAAATGTCAGGGTTATCATGTGAAAATAAATTCTTCTTCTTGATGTTCAGCACTTTGATGGAAAGGAAAGGAATCCCAACGTCTCCCTGCATGAATAAATAAATGAATGAATAAAGCGTTCTACCTTCAGCCTCCGGATGTTCTCCTCCACGTCTCGGATGCTGGCGGACGGAGCGATCCTCTGCAGCCTCTCCAGCTCCGGCAGCACCCGGCCCAGCCAGGAAGTGACATCACAGAGGTCAGAGTTCAGCTTCTGCCACTGCTCCAGGTCCTGCTTGACGTCCGTGTCGCTGCAGAACTTCTGCACCTGCAGCAGCTCCCAGCGCTCGATCACGCCTGCAGAAACGGGGACAGGGATGAGAACCAGAGTCCGCCACAGACACCATCAACCCTCCGTGAGAGCGGACAGCCATCCGTACCGGTGCTGGTCTGCTTGTCGGCGGTGCTGCAGGTCAGACCCGGGTCCTCCAGGTCCTCCTCGTCATTCAGGATCAGCTTGACTCTCTTCACGCTGCTGATGCTGCTGCTGCACTCCGACATCAGCTTCACCTGGAACATTCACAGCACGCTTTAACCTGCAGCTCTCAACTCAAGCGGAAACAAATCAAAAATGGAAGACGGACACTATTTTTTTATTATTATTTTAATATTAGAATTTTTGTTGAATTTTTTTTTAAAGAAAAATAAAATTACGTATATATGTTGTGCTGTATAATGTGCTCCAATTTCAATAATAAAAAATGGACGACAGACATATCTAATTTTTTTTATTATTATAATTAGTATTTATATTTTTTATTTTTCAGTTTTATTTATTTTATTTTTTTATATTTTTTTAAAAAGAAAAAGAAAATGATGTATATATATAAGTTATATATATATATATATATTGTCCTGTATAATGTGCTCTGATTCCGATTCCACTAAAAAGACGTACGTAGCCCTGCTGGTGGAAGGCGGTACTGCTGCTGGTGTGTGTGGGAGACTCGGAGCTCAGGCCTCGGATGACGACTCGGGGAACTAGTTTCCTGTCCGGGGAGCCCGGCTGGTGCCAGCTGGGGGGGTCGGTCACCGACTTCACTGAGGAGTGAGAGAGAGGAGGTCAACATAAGGAGGTTTATTATCGCCTAGAACGTATTCTGTGATGTCACGGCTGTTACCTGACAGGGCGCTGAAGAAGCTGGCGTCCTCGTCGTCCTCGTGCGACGAAGACCCGCCCACGTCCACCGTGTGGTCCCACTCCAGCGGGATGGAGTCCACGCTGACGGGGGTCTCTCTGCCCGAGCGCTCCAGAGGGGGCGCCAGGAGGTGGCACATGACCTGCCGTCCAGCTGAGGCTCCGCCCACTGCTGGAACCTCCTCCTCCTCCTCCTTCCTCGCCTCCTCCCAGGAGGAAGACCCGTTGGTTAGATCAGGGGAGTCTTCCAGGTCGGACAGCTCCCTCTCCTCCTCCAGAACCTGGAAACCATCGAAGAAGAGCAACAAATAATTAGAAACAATCCTCATCTATAAAGACTCGTTAACTCAGTCATGTGACTCCATCATCAGTCATGTGACTAAACCTGAAACAAGCTCATGTTTTAAGTAGAATAATTAAATAGTTCAGGGAGAGAGAGAGAGAGAGAGAGAGACAGCGAGCGAGAGACTACCGTTGTGAATGACAGAGGGCTGGCGCTGCAGTGCTACTACTGACTGGAAGTACTGACTACTACTGACCGGCCGTCTGTCGACCGGCCGCAGGTGGAAGTACGTGGAAATACTGACTACTACTGACCGGCCGTCTGTTGACCAGCCGCTGGTGGAAGCGGGCGACGCGTCCGAACACCTCCTGGCAGTACGAGTGCAGCTCCTCCAGCTCGTCCTCGATCAGCACGGCGTCCGGCGGGGAGCTCTTCTGGATCAGGTTCTCCCCGAACACGATCAGGGCGTCGATCTTGTTGGTGTTCAGGGTGATCTCCTGCTGGAAGCCCTGCAGACCGGGGGGGGAAGACCCCATCACACCGTTAGCATCAAAGGGAAATACATCCTATTCTTCATTTCATTCATTTGACTTTCATCTTTAAATGTGATGAAATGATTGTGTTGCTTAGCAACGTTATGAGTCAACGTCAAGGTGGAAGGAGGTCTCCAGGATGTTTGAAGTGCTAACGAAGGTCAACGGAGGTTAAAGGTCAGCAGACTCACGTTCAGCTGCCTCATCTTGTCTTCGACGTCGCTCTCGGAGAAGTGCTCCACGTTGGTCAGCTGGAGGTCCATCTCCGTCAGCCAGACCAGGATCCCCTCCCGGGTCCCCTCAAAGTCTTCCCTCTGGGAGGTGAAGTGCTGCAGGGGCAGAGGTCAGAGGTCAAAAAAACGCTTAGATTCATGTGGAGAAAAACAATCTGTTCGTTTCCAACGAGTCCACGTAGGGAGGAGGTCTGGGAGGAGGACTTTCACCCAGGAGACCGCTGTTAGTGTCCTGTGTGAATAAAGTAGTCCTTGCTTTTTTTTTCTTTCCTTTTTCTAATTTTCATTTAAAGCCTAAGAAGTACTTTTGTTGCCTAAACCTGCATTTTGTAGCGTATCTTGTACTTCATGTTTCAAACTGTTTAACATGTTTCCCATGAAATATAATGGAGACGAGATAGATGGTCTATTTACGATGTGAACCGGGGGCTTAAGGGGTCCGGCTGAGGTCGTCCAGCACCAATCGGCTGAGTTCTTTGATTCCACGCAAACCTTTAAAGCAACACAAACATCCTCCATCTGCCTCGTCACGTCTGAGAGGTGACCTAAATCCCGACGGCTTACAGCCGAGAGCCGACCGCCGGGATCACGCTGCTTTCTGACCGCCCCTTTGATGCGGGCGAGGTCTGTTGCCTTCTGGGTATTGAAGTCCAACCACGTCCACCTCCTGCTGCTGTGTGAGGACGTTTGAATGCTCACCTTGAGTCTGCGGAGGACGGAGGCCACCCTCTTCTGCAGGCCGTCCCACCGCCGGTTCCCCTCCTGCACCAGCACTTTGAGCTTGCTGGCGGCGTCGGTGCGGTTCTCCCGGGCCAGGCGGCGGTACTGTTTGTTCACCAGCTCCAGCTGAGTGAGACGCTCGTGAACCTGCCGCTGAAACGCCTGAGAGAGAGACGGGAGTGTTGAGAGGTGGCTGGAAGTTAGAAAATAATCAGATTTCGTGTAAAACAACAGGTTTGATTCATCTGTTGAAGGTCAAGCATGTCATCAACATTTCAGAAGACCCGATGTGGAGCCAGTGTTTGGTTTGTTCTGGGTTACCGTAGAAACACGACAGCCAACGAAAACAATAGAAAACATGCGTATTAATATCATATTGCATTTCTGCCAATAGAGCCCCATAAATGCTGCACTGTTCCTTTAAGATGATACGATGAAGAGAATATAAAAACAACGTATATCTGAAGATGATCGTGATGAGTAGTCTGACTCAGCCAGTCTGACATCTGATTGGTTAGAATCTCTGAGACGTCAGTTGCCAGTTCGGATCTACAATATTCTCTAATATATAATAATTGATTGACTTACAAAAATATCTTTAAAATCTCTTTCTGGGTTTTGGACCAACACCCTCTACCCTCCCACAGCTCCCAGTACTCATCCCAGTACAGTATATAGGTCACCGGTCCGCTACGGGATGAAGTGTGTTTGGTCAGCAACACCGACTACACCGGATCCCTGTTGCCGTGGAGATGAGAGTCCAGATTACCAGACGCTAATCTGTGTTTCTAATCCAGATTGAGGCATCAAAAGGTTTGTTTCTGTGTCTCAGAGCAACAGGACACCTGGACCTGCACCTGGAGCTGAACCTGCACCTGCACCTGCACCTGGAGCTGCCCCTGGACCTGCACCTGAACCTGGACCTGCACCTGGAGCTGAAACTGCACCTGCTTCTTAACTTCATACAACCACTGGACAGATTTCCATTAAATCTGATGTGAACGTTCATTGTCACCAGAGGATGAATCCTAATGTTTTTGGGCAGTTTTCCGTTACATTTACATTCATGCTCCCCAGAGGATGAATCTTTTTTAGCTCCTGGACAAACTTGTTTTTGCCTTCAGGCCTCCCTCTCCACTTAGAGAAACATCTCTCGGCTGACCTCAAACTTCTTGAGCTCCTCCTTGGCGCTGGTGTAGAGGACGTCGGCGGAGTCCGGGGTTGCCGCGGTAACCTCGGCGGTCTTCAGCCAGTCTTCGAAGCGAGAGAAGTCGTCCAGGAACTTACACCAGAGACGCCACGTTTCCTCGATCCTGAGAAAAGCCAGTTGTGTAATGAGGTCACAAACATAGTGAGACTGAAATAGTGAGGTTCCTGTCCGCGGACCGACCCCCCCACCTCATCCTCCTCTCCATGGACATGGCACAGATGTTCCTCCAGCGGCGGTCCAGGCTGCGGGTGGTCTGCTGGATGGAGTCGTTCTCAGAGTCGCCGCCGCAGGCGTCCGCGTCGTGCAGCAGGACGTCGCAGAGCGTCAGCACCGACGCCACGCTCTCCGTGTGCTGCTCGATGTCCCGCTGCAGGTCCTGCAGGTCCCAAACAAGGTCACATGGTCACACATTGCAGCGTAGCTATTGGCCGCTTTTTACTCGTCAGTACAACGATATGCTTGGAAGGAGATCCAGGCGGTTTAAGGTTCTCCTTTTTGCCTCCTCCTGCTGTAACGGTAATAGAGCTTTTAGTCTTTTTTTCATTCCATTTTTTAAAATCCAAATTGGAGAACATTATACAACATGTATACATCATTTTCTTTTTCTTTAAAAAAGAAGTAAATAAATAATAATAACAAAAAAGCTTTTAGTCTTAAATTAAAACAAAAGCTGGGGCCTGGTTACCGTGGAAAACCACTTTTAAAAGTTAGTGTTGAGCTGACTGATTTTTGCTGTGTGTGTGTGTGTGTGTGTGTGTGTGCGCGTGTGTGTGCGCGTGTGTGTGTGTGTGTGTGTGTGTGTGTGTGTGTGCGTCTCCCTCTGAAGCCTGACAACCCTTTTCGTCGGCTCTCGCGTGTTGGAAGTTGGCGATCTCGGGGTTGCCATGGTGACAGATGAAAGCCTAAAGAGCCCCTCCACACAGGAGTCATTTGAGCCGTCCTTCAGCCTCTAATGGAGAGGAGGTGCAGCCGGGAGGAGAACCACGCCGCCTCTCCGACTCACTTTCACCAATTTCACTTATGTGGTTTGCCTGTTTGTCTCCATCTCTCACCGAGCTTCTCTTCCTCTGTTCCTGCAGCTTTTAACCACCGACGTCTCCACAAAGAACTCTGCGTGACGCGTTTGAGGCAGAGCACTTTCAAAGTTAGAAGAAAACTCTGATTTCTTGATGTGGAACCTCAACATCAGCGAACGAAGCCTCGTGTTTCAAGTTCAACTCAAATACTGGATCAAAAAATGATATTCTAAAATATGATATGAATAGTTCATCATAAAAACGTCCTTTTTACATAAAGACATTTTTACGGCCTTTAAATTCACATGTAATTTAAAAGCACATCTGGAATTCAAAGTTTTGGCGCTTCAGTTCACAGTGGAATATTATTCTTTATTATTCAAATATAATTCTTATAAATGCAAAGAAGAAAGAAAGCTCGGCAACTAAATACTTTTCATGCAATAAAGCAGCTCTTCAGATTGTTTTGTGGCGTTCTGAGCTTTACTTTTTTTACTTGATATGTTTGATAACTCATTCATTTGACTTCCCTTCTTGATTCTTCCCACACTGATGGAGATATTGGTGGAAGGCAGTGAGATCCCCCGTCCACCTCCTCTTGAGCCAGAAGCATTTCTCCTTTTAGTGCAGCGATACAGTGATACAAAATGGACGAGCTGGCTAAAGTAGACCTGCTTTGTTCGCCGTCTCTCATCCCAGTGGGACCTTCCTCCTCCACCAACACTCCTCCACCTGCAGTTCCCTGATGTTCTACTTTGCAGCACGTTAACATGCTGAGGGCCCCGACAGGGCGGCCCCCACTAAAAGGGTTTGATAACAGGCGAGAGTGAGCTACTTCCTGTCCTAAAAATCCCTAAAAAGGACTAAGTGGTGTCTCCCCTCCACCCGGTCCCTCCTGGCCATCGGGAAGCTTTTTAAGACTTTTTTTTAGCAGAATGTAGTTGGTGAAGTTTCTTAAACTGTCATTCTCTCTGCTGGCCACCAGGGGCGACTCCTCTCTGGTTGTATAGAAGTCTATGAGAAAATGGTCCTACTTCTCTCTGCTGACCACCAGGGGGCGACTCCTCTCTGGTTGTATAGAAGTCTATGAGGAAATGGTCCTACTTCTCTCTGCTGGCCACCAGGGGGCGACTCCTCTCTGGTTGTATAGAAGTCTATGAGAAAATGGTCCTACTTCTCTCTTGATGTATTATCTCAGTAAACATTGTAAACATGAGTTTATGGTCTCAATCTCTAGTTTCAAGTCTTCTTCAATCCAGCATGATGTTCATTTAGTACATTATGGTCCATTTAGAGTCCACCAGACCAGAAAGCAGGGGATGCTTTAGGGGGCGGGGCTTACCTGCTGATTGACAGGTCGCCACCACAGAGTTGCTACGCTTGACACACACTTGAATGACTCCTGCCGTTCTTCACCCACCTGCTGCTCGGCCAGTTTCCTCTGGATCTCGTCGCTGTGGCAGACGGTGTAGACGACGGGCGTGGCGAGCTCCGCCTCGATGCGAGACAGCCACGTCCGCAGGTTGCTCATGTTCTTGTCCAGCTGCTGCACCGTCACCAGCGTCTCCTTCAGCTTCCTCACCCTGTGGAGAGGAGGAACAGTTTCCCTGGTCAGAGATCATGAAGCCAGAGAACTGGTTTCTTCCTCTAAATAGTCTGAAGTCGAGCCGGGACAAACCTGGCAGGATTTCACACGTGATCCCAAACTCATACAAACCTCCTTGTGAGGTGTGACTGCTCTAAAATGGAATTATTAAAAAGGTTTCTGCAGCTCAGCCTCCTCCATTTTCAGCAATTTGTGCATCTTTTCCCCATTATGTTACAGAGATTCAGCCCTTTTTCACAGATGGGTCTTCTTCCTCTGAGCCGCAAAAAACACATGAACTCAAATAGAAATGGATCCGAGAATCGCTCCGGCCGCCTCGCCGCCGTTACCACGGCGTTCTCACACCAGCTGCCGTCACGGCGGCGCTGCAGGCTGACCTACATGTGATGAGCCGGAGAACAGAGACCGCATTCCAGTTCAGCTCTCAGGTCAGTGACCTACATCAGATCACCAACCGACACAGGGAGGGTGACACGGCACGCAACACGGAGTGTGTGTGTGTGTGTGTTGACGGTTAAGTCCTTCTGATTGGGTCACCAGTTGGAAAAACGTTAAACCTTTCTGACCCCACGCTCAGAGGAAACTTTGAGGTGAAACATGTTTTGAGATTTTATTTATCTGTTCAGTTTCTGGGTTCTAACCGTGGACTGTATATAAGAGGTGGGCGTAACCATGGTGACGGCATCCGCTGTCAAACCATGGAGTGGACCGGGACCCTCTGGCACACATGTTGAGCGTTCCATAAGACTTGAAGGAATTACCCACGAATCATAGCGTCGGGACGTTAAACACGTTGCCACGGGGGAAACAAATCATATGGATCAGTCGGCATCAGCAGACGTTAACAGATGGTTCAGATGGTGGTCAAGGTGTCCGATCGACGAGCAGCAACGAGCAGCAACGAGCAGCAACGAGCAGCAACAAGCAGCAACAAGGAGCATCAGGCAGCAACGAGCAGCAACGAGCAGCAACGAGCAGCAACAAGGAGCATCAGGCAGCAACGAGCAGCAACAAGTAGCAACAAGGAGCATCAGGCAGCAACGAGCAGCAACGAGCAGCAACGAGCAGCAACGAGTAGCAACAAGGAGCATCAGGCAGCAACGAGCAGCAACGAGTAGCAACAAGGAGCATCAGGCAGCAACGAGCAGCAACGAGCAGCAACAAGCAGCAACGAGCAGCAACGAGTAGCAACAAGGAGCATCAGGCAGCAACGAGCAGCAACGAGCAGCAACGAGTAGCAACGAGCAGCAACAAGGAGCATCAGGCAGCAACGAGCAGCAACGAGCAGCAACGAGTAGCAACAAGGAGCATCAGGCAGCAACGAGCAGCAACGAGTAGCAACAAGGAGCATCAGGCAGCAACGAGCAGCAACGAGCAGCAACGAGCAGCAACGAGTAGCAACAAGGAGCATCAGGCAGCAACGAGCAGCAACGAGTAGCAACAAGGAGCATCAGGCAGCAACGAGCAGCAACGAGCAGCAACGAGCAGCAACGAGCAGCAACGAGTAGCAACAAGGAGCATCAGGCAGCAACGAGCAGCAACGAGCAGCAACGAGTAGCAACAAGTAGCAACAAGGAGCATCAGGCAGCAACGAGCAGCAACGAGCAGCAACGAGTAGCAACAAGGAGCATCAGGCAGCAACGAGCAGCAACAAGCAGCAACGAGCAGCAACGAGTAGCAACAAGGAGCATCAGGCAGCAACGAGCAGCAACGAGCAGCAACGAGTAGCAACAAGGAGCATCAGGCAGCAACGAGCAGCAACGAGTAGCAACAAGGAGCATCAGGCAGCAACGAGCAGCAACGAGCAGCAACAAGCAGCAACGAGCAGCAACGAGTAGCAACAAGGAGCATCAGGCAGCAACGAGCAGCAACGAGCAGCAACGAGTAGCAACGAGCAGCAACAAGGAGCATCAGGCAGCAACGAGCAGCAACGAGCAGCAACGAGTAGCAACAAGGAGCATCAGGCAGCAACGAGCAGCAACGAGTAGCAACAAGGAGCATCAGGCAGCAACGAGCAGCAACGAGCAGCAACGAGCAGCAACGAGTAGCAACAAGGAGCATCAGGCAGCAACGAGCAGCAACGAGTAGCAACAAGGAGCATCAGGCAGCAACGAGCAGCAACGAGCAGCAACGAGCAGCAACGAGTAGCAACAAGGAGCATCAGGCAGCAACGAGCAGCAACGAGCAGCAACGAGTAGCAACAAGTAGCAACAAGGAGCATCAGGCAGCAACGAGCAGCAACGAGCAGCAACGAGTAGCAACAAGGAGCATCAGGCAGCAACGAGCAGCAACGAGCAGCAACAAGCAGCAACGAGCAGCAACGAGTAGCAACAAGGAGCATCAGGCAGCAACGAGCAGCAACGAGCAGCAACGAGTAGCAACAAGGAGCATCAGGCAGCAACGAGCAGCAACGAGCAGCAACGAGCAGCAACGAGCAGCATCCAACCATCGCCTGCACTAACAGACTGTAGATAACAGACTAGACGGGGTCCTGGTCCTGGTTTTGGCTCCTGATGACACGTGCGTGTGTGTGTATGTGTTGATGCACATCTGCACACGTGTGTGTGTGTGTATGTTCAGGCGTTCATGGGGCAGGAAACGAGGAGTGGAGGACGTCAGCGATACTTAAAACACGCTGCTGCTGCTGTCATAATGATGCTCACTGCATCCACACACACACACACACACACACACACACACACACACACACACACACACACACATACACACCAGCTGTCCGAGCTGCCACCTAAATACCGACACACACACACACACACACACACACACACACACAGACGAGCTGAAGCGACTGAATGACTCTGCATGCGTCTCCGTCTGCACTGACAAAGCTCGGCCCATCCCCCCACGCTCCTGCTCTTGGTGCCTCCTCCTCCTCCTCCTCCTCCTCCTTTTGTCACAACAAAACAGTCGATCTGCTCCCCTTTCACCCGTCTGTCTGCTCGGCCTCACGCTGGCTGGGTGCGTCGGGCCGTGATGAGGGCAAAAGGTACTTACAGGCTGGCGAGGAGGCGAGTCCACGGTGAGGCTGATCCGCTACCGAGCGCTACCCCCCCCCCCCATCCCTCCCCACTCCTCTAGTCTCCTCCTCCTCCCTCAAACATCTGGATGCAGGTTCACTCGAGGACACGCAGAATCTGGAGCTCCTTTAGAAAATCTGTTTTCAGATTTGTTAATGTGGCGATCATTTGTCAGTTAATCTGAGAGGATGGCAGAACGTTTAGAAATAATAAAGCTCTGACTCTTAGTAATCACACATATAAACGTGTATATATTGAAATTCCACTTTTTATAGACAGATTTAAGGTTTAATAAATGGGGATAAACGTGGTCCTGTGTGATTAAATGTGAAGCTGAGCAGGAACAAAGACTTAGAAAAACACTTCACAGGAGTAGAAAAGTGGATATTTGGGCCGGAGACAAACAAACGTCAGTAAAAGTGGAATATCACGTTACGGGAACAAAGGAGCAGAAGCCCGTTAAAGGCGGTCCAGGTCCAGACTACAGGTGCAGCTGTTCCTGGACCAGCAGGGAACCTCAGCGTGGAAAACCTCCATCTGCCACCTTCTTCCATTTCAAATAAGAGCAAGTCGTATATCAGAGGACTGAAGGATGGAGGAGGAGGAGGAGGAGGAGGAGGAGGACACAAGGAAAGAAAACATAAATCTAAAGTCTCTTTCAGACGGGGAATATTGCCGACTTCATCTTTGTTGTCTTTATTCAGTAATGAGCCACAAAGATCATGTGATATCTGACACCTGGAGCGGCTTCACGTCTGGAAAACGACTCAAATAAAACTAAAAGAGAAATAATAAATATCATCTCTATTCTTCAACATCTGCACGTCAGCTGATAAATAACATGTGTGTCAAACAAACGCACGGAAACATGAACTCCATCTCTCGTCTCATGATCCCCGCTTCAAACGCACCAAACCACTGTGAGTCTTCGCCGTCGCCATGACGACCACATCGACCACCACTTGAAGAGGGAGCAGTGAGCGTTGAACAAAATAAAACAACATGAACTTTAAATAAAACAATGAAAAAGCTGCACTTTAAATCACCGACCCGACCAAAAAAAAAACCAATCTAGAAACAAAACGCCGGCGTGTGACGGTCAATGAAGTGAGAAGGAGTGCGTCTGCTGAACCAGGTGTGATGAAGAGGAGAGGGTTGGGGACAATGACAATGAGTCAGAGAGGATGGTGGCCCCCGGGGGCCAAGGGCCACAAAGGCCCGTGTCAGCAGACTGCAGCTGCCGGGCCGGTGACGGAGCACCGGTTTGTTTTGGGGGACAAAGACGAGCAGCGGGGCCAGAGTCAACGCGTCTAATCCCCCCCGGTGAGTCGGCAGTCAGCGCAGCACGACGACGCTCACAAAAGGGCCGCTCGCCGCTGACTCTGGATCAGATCCTCGGCAGCTCCAGCAGGATGTTATCAGAACGGGTGACGCAGCCGGCAACGCCCCCCGAGCCCCCCTCACTCCCTTTGAACCGCAGCATAACTGTAGAAGGTTCAGAGACCGAGGTCCTCACGGACCCCCCCACCATCACCACCATGTTTATCAGCTTAGACCCCCCCACCTCCCTCCGGTGGATCCCGAACCACAAATCCCACAATCAATAATCATCGTCACTGATAAGGAATACACCTATCCGGATCCTGGAGGTCTGGGGGGGCACAGACGGATCCAACAGGTTTAGTCTGAACTAGACTCTCTGAGATAATCAAACCCAACATCAACAGTTTGACGACGGCACATTCCATCACAGACACGAGGCTCGTGCCTCAGCGGCGGCTCATTAACCGGCTTAGCCTCGTTGTGGGGGGGGGGGGGGGGGGGGGAAATCCACTATTGTGTGTGTCGCTCCCTCTCTCCACTCCGGTCCCCCTTCTGCTGTGTAAGACAGAGAACAGGTCTCTGAACCAACAACCCCTGTCATGATAACCACCCTCATCCAGACCTCGTCCCGGTCCAGGATATATATATAATCTCACAGCAGAGATCCAGACTCTAAACAAACCTGTATTAGTGGTGCAGAGACCTTGAAGAGACCTCAGTGACCATATGGCTGATCTAAGTCCATTATTCCCACGGAGGATAAGTCCCCCCCCCCCCGATGGTTTAACCCACCTGGCTCAGAGACAACAGTCCACTCCAACTCTTTTTAAACGGGAGAATCACTCTGTCCTGTAACCGTTGAGCACTCCATCACCCAGCATGCACTCTGCTGCACGGGGATCATAATGAGGGTTCTGTTTGACGACCAGAGAAACCTTCCACCAATGCACCGCTGCGTATCCACACTATACGTCCCAGTGTAGAGGCTCTGAGCATCTCAGCAGCTTCCTCTCCTCCGTGGATCTGATTATGGATTGTTATGGATTAATATCACCGTCCATTTTAATCCTCGGTAGAACGACAGCTGTGATCCGGTTGTCAGTGGACGGTGAACCGGATGATGATGCAGAGCAGTAAACAACACGTCTGGGATGCTTTGTAACAGAGGACCAGAGGGTTTTATGGGACATGAGGACATGTGAGGGGCGTTTATGAGGCTGATGATCATCAACACCTTAAAGGACCTCCACTCTACAGACTACCTGCTAATCCAGTGAAAATCAAACACATGTCCTCCTTCATGCTGCAGCACCAAGTCTGACTTCACCACTTTACAAAGCCTCTATGAGGGAGACGAGCTGTGAAAAAGTCAGCTACAAGTCAGACTCCCCCCCTCCTACCTGGTCTCTCTCCTCCCTGGTCTCCCCCCCTCCTACCTGGTCTCTCTCCTCCCCAGTCTCTCCCCCCTCCTACCTGGTCTCTCTCCTCCCTGGTCTCCCCCCCTCCTACCTGGTCTCTCTCTTCCCAGGTCTTTCCCCCCTCCTACCTGGTCTCTCTCCTCCTGGTCTTCCCCCTCCTACCTGGTCTCTCTCCTCCCAGTCTCCCCCCCCCCTCCCGGTCTCCCCCCCTCCCTGTCTCATCCCCTCCTACCTGGTCTCGATGTGGTCGAACAGATGCTGCCAGCGGTCGTTGATGTCCTTCAGCTCGTCGTTGATCTCCGTCTCCTTCGTCTTGTTGCTGGCGGTGATGAGTTGCTCTCCGAGTTGCTTCAAGTGGGTTTTATTCTCACTGAACAGGTTGATCTCCTCCATGCAGTCCTGGAGGAACACAAGAGGCTCACGTTTAAAACCACCGGTGATTAGGATGATTTAGGATGATTTAGTGAGGAAGGAACATTCACTGGAAACCTGGAATCAAACCAAAAACTACTCTTTTAGAAAGTCTTCATGTCTCAAGAAAACTTTTCTTATTATCCTTTAATAATAAAAAAACATGACTTTGTAAGAAACCTCCAGCCAGGAGTCTGTGTGCCCTGCGGGACGCCATATTTAGTGCTTGAAAAGGTTTAACTTAAATAAAGATACGAGTCTGATGAAGTATTTAAATACTGTTTAACCAATACAGTCTGCTTATGTAGATCGGAACTCACCACATGTAATCTATTACTCGGCTATTTGTCAAACTTTCTGGGTGGAATTACTTTTGCAAAACTTCTCCAGGCCTGGAAACAGATTCCATGACTTTTCCAAGTACCAAACCATTATACAAATAGCTCTAGATTATTTTTCTATATCGTCACCTTTTTAAAATAATAGTATAATAAATATTCTTTTGCCCGAGTCAGCTCATACTCGAAATTTGATTCAGTTTTTTCAGTTTTCGGAAAAACTTGAAAATATGACTATTTTAAGAGGGTGACGTGAAAATGGAGACATTTAGATGGATACGTGTTTTTTAAAGACATCCTGTCAACAAAAACACTTTGAAAGTTTATATTCCATATTTCCTCTCTCGTGTTAACAGCCAATCAACAACCAGCTCTGAACCATCCAATCAGGAGCTCCCACCTTCTTGAGCTTCTCCACCATCTCCTCGATGTTGAGGTCGGAGTCGTGCGCCACCTTGTTCTCCATCTGCGTCAGCCACTCACACAGCTCCTTGTTCTTCTCGTTGAAGATGATCCAGGCGTTCAGCCGGTCTGCGATCTCCTGCTTACGCAGCGACACCTGGGAGGAGAGACAGGCGGTCTCACTGCGTGTCTCACTGCGTCTTAAATGCAGTCCTGGGATGCACATTTAGCCGACAGCACCTCCTCTCCTCCTCTGCTCACATCGTCAGACGGGAGGAGAGGAGGGATTATAAATAAAATCCTGCTTTACACTTAGAAGGGACTTTATTACGACACTCTGTCACTTTAAGGACTGGAAGGCTAGAAGTTCACCTCCAGCAGCACACACACTTCACCAGGATGCAAACACACACAACAAACACTCACAGCAACAAGTGAAAGTGAGCATGATCGCTGCCCCTCCCCCCCCCAAAAAAACCACTCATTTCAATACAAAAGCCCTGCAGCCTCTCAGCTCATTACAACATGTCTCTCCTGTCACCATCTGTTCCCCCACAATGCCCCTCACCACCGACCCCCGCCCCCCTTCCACCCGGACCTGTTGGTCTCCTCAAAGTCAAAGATTATTATTTAGAAGAAATAACAAATATATCGTTCAAAAGAGGGAGAAAATGTGAACTAAATGATGCACGAGACATGTGGAATACTTCAACTTGACTGAATATTTGACTCCAATGAAGAGCTGAAGATGAATAGATTCATAATACTGTCTGATATTGTGTGAATTATCATGATATAAGCTTAAAAAGCTGGTTTTGATAGGAGATGACAGCCAACATCTGTCTTCCCTGGTGACCCACATTTAACCCCTAAACATGGCGTGACCTCTCACCTTTCACTTTCTATGAATCTAACTGAATGACTGCTATAAAGGAGTCACAATCAGAGAAAAAAGCACATGAGCTTGTTGACTTCCATGTTTCAGAGTCTACATGACAACGTGAAATCCAAGCGGTTGATTGGAGGACGACCCGGGTCCCGACTCACCTTGAGGCAGAGCTCCTCCCACTGGCAGTGCAGGTGGTCCACCTGCTCCTGCAGCAGCAGGACGTCGTCGGCGATGATGTACTGGGACAGGTCCGTCTTCATGGTGCTCAGCTCCGTCAGGCTCTCGGCCCAGTCCTCCAGGGAGTCCTCGTTCTCCTGCATACCATAACACAGCGAGACCACAGCAGACTGTCAGGGACCCCCCCTCTCACAGCGACTCCCTAATGTCTCTCTCTCCGCCCGGCCCCTTTCTCCCTCCCTCCCTCCCTCTCTCGCCCCGCCCACAGAGAGGATTAACGGCTGCAGGCCCGGGGAGGGGGAGGGGTGAGTTAGAGGGAGAGGGGGGGGGGGGGGGGATCAAGGCTGCGACGGGTCAGAGAGGATGAGTTGAGTCAAACCGGTTTCAAACTTGGCTTTGCTCTCCTGGAGGCAGTTCTGTTTCCTGTTTCTCCATCTCATTACCCATAAACACTCTGGTCGTCATGGTGACAATACTGCAATCATTTCAAAAGAGGCATTTATGACCGTTAATCGCTATGAAGTGACATGAATATGAGTTTGAATAAGAATAATCTCACATCTGTCCATCAATGCACAGCAGGGCTTAAGACTAAAACCTTAAAGGTGGAGTTCTTTCAAAATAAAATCATCTAAAGAGTGAAAACGTTTCTGTTTGTCGCGGCCTTTCAGTAACAATAGGAACTTCTTATACTGCACTCTTTTTTCTATGGCTTTTAAATTCTTCTGTTTATTTTTTGCTTTTAATGTTGTAGGTAATTTAATCTCCTTGTTGCTCATCAAAACAAACTGCCTTGCCAAAATAAAATAAATAAATCATTCTGATTCATCTTTCTACAAAAAGGGAAAACATTTCCGACTCAACGAATCCTGAAGAGCTGCTTTAGAAGCAAAAAACAATCTGATTGGTTCCTGAAAATGAGCCGAAGAAGCAACAAGTCCTGGAAACAATTCATCCTCTTTGTTAAACTGCTGACTCATCATCATCTTCATCATGAATATGTGACGTTACTGTGTGTTTGTGTGAGCAGCTGTCTGCAGATCTACCTGGTTGGACCTCTGGGCGTCCTGCAGCCCGTCGTCGGACTCGGGCATGGACTCGTTCAGCCTGGTCTTCACGTCCTTCAGCTGCAGCATGCTGTCTGCCAGTCCCGCCTCGCAGCGCTCCCACTTCTGAGGGACGACAACACGCCTTCATCAGATCGATGCCGCGCTGGGTTCTCTGACAGCTGATTGGCTTTGACCACGAGCGTAACTTCCTGAATGCGTCCTTGTTAATCACAGCCGATGGGATTAACCTCGTCAAGAAGCTACAGGTGACTGACGGATTAGTGAACGGGCCAATCAGGGGCATGTGTGTCACACTGCCCCGCCCCCTTTAGGGGTGCAACAGGTAACAGAAACAGATCACTTCATAGGAAGATTGGATCCATTTTTCACAATAAAAATATTGATATACTGTATGTATGTCTTTGACTTTCTTGAGGGTTTAAAGTGATACAGTGACATTTTGATTTTTTTTTGTTGTAAATTTTAAAATATTCCTCCCACAGGCCAAAATTAATTAATATTCTAAATAAAGAAAAATGGATGTTTGAGAAACTCTGGTTCACTAAAACATCCATAACAGTTGGTTGTAATTTCATTAATATTTTCCGATTTAATGATGCATAATTTGTCTGTCAAATGTCAAAAACACAGCGAGTCCAAAAGGACATCTTTAAAATGAATATATTATTAAATAAATTAAATAAATTGTCTGAAGGTCCATAGACCGGTGACCTGTCCAGGGCGTACCCTGCCTTCGCCCAATGACAGCTGGGATCGGCTCCAGCCCCCCCGTGACCCTGAATACAGGATAAGCGGTAGAAAATAAATGGATGGATGGATGGATGGTCTGAAGGTCCCAAATAATAAATTCACAATGACGATGTCAACAGAGCCATGTTTCTCCTGCAGCACTAGAAGCTCTTTGACAACAGACCATTAAACGTGACTGATTCCAGACCCAGACCCAGACCAGGACCAGATCCTAATAAGTTCACTTAAAAACCGAGTGAAACCCTAAATATTTGTGATATTAATCACAGTAGATCCCATCAACGTCCAACATTTCAGAGACTCGTGGGCGACTGAGATCCGAGCTGGACGGATGTCCCTGAACGCATCGCTCCAGAGGAGGTTACCTTGACGATGGCCTCGGTGAGGTCCATCCTGCGGGCCAGCAGGCTGTGCAGGTTGTCCCACTCCTCCTGCAGGGCCCCCAGGTCCGCCTGCAGCCGGGTCTGGGTCTGGTCGTCCCCCATGGAGAAGAGCTGGCGGCCCACCTCCAGGGTGTGGATGAAGCTGCACTGGTACCTCTGGAACAGCAGCTCCGTGTGCTGAGGAGACGGGAGGGGAGCAACAATCAGCTGTTTATTGATCAACCAGTTTTTATATCTTCACTCGAGATGATCAATTCAAATCCCGTCTCTTCTGTTCAAAGACAGAGACAGGAAACGCTCGTCTCTTTGTCCTTTGATGGAAATGTAATCAGCGCCGGTCGTTCTCAGATCAGCCGTCAGGCAGCAGCTAGTCACGACGTCCATGTTAATCTGACCTGAGAGCAGTTTACACACCTGATTCCCAGGCCTGGAAATATACAGACAAGTGTTTGGTTGTTTCTGGAAGTCTGAAATATGATTTTATTTTTAAGGAGAGAGGTGGAAGGTCAATTCTTACTCATTATTTGTGTGTTATTTATTTATTCCTTCTTATTTGTCTATTTTACTCTAACAATTAATACCAAGCTGAAGCTGATATTTTTTAAAATTATTTTTATTTTGTTAAATTTTCTATAAATGAATCCTCATCAAACTATATAACTCCTCCCACTTCTGTAGGAAAGACACTAAAAACAGTAATATCCATGTAATATTACTTTACTTTCTTCGCCAATATTGCTTTTCTTACTTATTTTTTCTAAACGTATCTCCTCACGTATTCTCCTGCCGACACCTCACCTGGAGGACCTGGAGGGAGCCTTGAACTCACCTGGAGGTCCTGGAGGGAGCCTTGAACTCACCTGGAGGTCCTGCAGGGAGCGTCTCAGCTGCTGCAGGCTGCAGTGGGCGGGGCCGGCGGGGGGGAGGAGGGTCTGCGTCTCCGACAGGAACCTCTGCAGCTTCCTCAGGCTGCGGCTGTAAAGGTGCCAGTGCTTCACCAGCCCCTCCACCAGGGAGCGCCGCTGGTCCGCCCGCTGCACCGCGCCCTGCCAGTGCTCCCTGAGCTGGGCCAGCTTCAGGATGAAGTCGCTCCTGGAGAGAACGTTGAGGGTGGTCAACGAGGTCAAAGGTTAACTCAAACACACGTGAGAGTCCGGCCTGCTTACCGGTCCTCGATCTCTCCTTTCTGCAGCAGCTGGAGCGCTTCAGTCAGGACCGAGTGGAGGATCTGGTGCGCCACGGAAAGCTCCGCCTGGAACCGCTGAGACACCAGGAGGGGCCGGGATCAGATCTCAGTCAGTGTTCCTGAGAGAGTGTGTGTGTTGGTGTGTTGGTGGAGGGTGATACCTTGTGTGTAGAGAGCTGCTGTCTGAGGCCGGCGTAGGATCCGGCCACGTCCACGGCGAGGCCGTCCTCCATCCTCTGCAGGAAGGACATCCAGCTCTCGCACTTCTGCTGGAAGCTCTGCCGCCTCAGCGCCTCCGTCTGCAGCTCGCTGTGCAGCAGCACACGACGCGTCATCTTAAAGCGCCTTTCACTTCACGTTTTTGACGTTCATGCACGGGTGTGAGATCTGACCTGCAGGCCTCCTCGGCGGCGGCGGCGGTGTCGGCCCAGCGGCGGTTGAGGCGGCGCAGCCGGCGTGCTGCGGCGTCACCCAGCGGCGTCAGGCTGCAGCTCTGCTCGTTCAGCACGTCCAGGTCAGCAGACAGGCCGCTCGGCTCTAGGAGGCCAGACTGGGAACATATGTTAGATCACCAGGGGGATCACAACAGTCTGGACTTCATGATGGGACATGTTACATATTCTAGTCTCCTCCCCGGTGGACACAAGCCTCTTATTCATAACATGACGTCTCCTCAGAGCTCCACTTCGACTAAAACCAACTAATCCCCATCCAACACATCTTCATGGTTATTCCTGAGTCTTAAATATCCTCCTTATTTCCAACCGACGACTGAAACAAATAAACTTCTCTGAGATTTCTGGGAAACTTCACACCAACATGAGATGAAAACTCCTTCAAGTGAGGAAACAGAAAGCTCCGGAAAAGCGATAAAACTGATTTGTTTTAGGAATGATCATTAACCATCTCGACAGAATAAGACCATTAAAATCATAATTAAATACATGTTTCCAGAAAAGTCGAGTTGATTTGTCCCATCTGCTCCACAAACTCTTATTTCCAACAACGTCCACAGAAAACACAATAAATCCGACAACAAATCCAGGCGTCTTGACGTCTTGAAAGAGAAACGCGTCGCGGTCTCACCTGCTCTGCTTTCCCGGCCGCCACTTCCTGCAGACGCTCCCTCCAAAGCTCCAGGTTTCCCTCCAGAGACTCCAGGACGCGTCCGACCTCCTGCAGCCGCTGCAGCTCCTCCTACACGCAGACACGCAGATATCGGACATCCGGGTTAATTTCTAGGTCAGTGTGACACTTAGTGCAGGCAGGTGGCAGCTTAGGTAAGCAGGGAGGCTCTGAAAGCAGCCTGCATCAAAGAGCAGGTCCTAGAACATGAATCATCTGGCTAGAAGGTAAACTGTTATAAACAATAAAGCAATGATATGATAAATCATCCACAGGTATTATTAAATATAAATATATAATATATTTTATTTGGTTTCTGAAAGAAGAATCACGGATCACCTGGTCACACATCCAGCTGAGATGTTGGAGCTTCATATGATGTTAATAAAGGAAGAAAGAAAATATTTATACACCTTGTTTTTTTTAGGAAAATATACCCCTTTATATTATTTTTCATTGATCTACTACTTTGTGCACCATTGTGTTTGTATGTATTGAAAAAGTGAATTTAAAAAACTGTATTCTACATTAATAATGTAAAAAAAAAAAATCAATGAAACAAAGAAAACCATGTCATTTCCAACAGTAATGTAAAAACATGAGGTATGAATGTAACAGGATCCGGTAAAAGGACAACTTCCACTAATCCTCCGTCCACAAATAGACCCGCTCCTCCATGAGGTCGTACCTGCAGGTCACCCAGCTTCCTCGCCACCGTCTGTCTGAGCTGCCGAACGCCACGCGACAACATCCTGCTCTCTGATTGGACCAGACCGGCAGCAGCAGGCTCCAGACGACCCACTAAGTCCTTGGAGGCCTCCAGCACCCCCTCCAGGTCAGGGTGCAGGGAGTCCGTCCTCTCCAGGAGAGTCTGGGGCCGAGGTGGACCGGGACAAACGAGGACAAACGGGGACAGACATGTAAGTAGGAGGACCGGAGGACTTTCCCAGCATGTAGTATTAGTGTTATTATTATTATTCATTGTATTTATTAGTAGAAGTCGTGAGAAATAAAGAAGATAAAGGCTGCTCTTCAAAAATGGAACTCTGGTATTTAATGTCTTCCTCTGAGGAAGTCAGTGAGATACAGCTGAAAGCTCCAGAACTAACTTTTAAACTGCGTTTGACCAAAATATAAAAAAACTGAACAAAAATATACTTTCATAAATAATCATCAACATCTTCGAGCTGATTCGTTCTCTCTCACCTGAACCTTGAGTACGGCGGCGGCGAGCTGCTCCACGGTGACATCATCAGCCGGCGGTCTGCTCAGCGGCGTGATGACATCACTCTGCAGCGTCTGCAGTCGGCGGGACAAAGACGCCGCCAGCCGAGCGTAGACGTCCCACGCCTGCAGGACGCCGCTGCTCCTCTGGAGCTGCCGGTCCAACGCCACGGACGCCGCGGCCCAACTGGAGGAGTGGTTCGATTGAGGAGGGTGATGTTGTTTATGTGTGTGTGTGGGTGTGTGTGTGCTGTCCATCTCACCTCTCTCTCCGTCTGTCCATCTGCTCGGCGAGGAGGGCGGCGGCAGCCGGACTGATGGCGCCTCCGAGGGACGCGACGGTTCCGCTTAGCTCGTCCCAGTCGGCCGCTGAAGCTCTGGAGTCGTCGTGAAGAAGCTGCTTCGTCATGAAAACGACATCTGAATGTGAATAATGTTCTTCCTGCACAGAAGCACCTGGTCTACAGGTCTACGGGTCTACATGAGGTCCTCGTACCTGCAGCCTTTCATGGACGTCTCTGTGTGCCTGCAGCGACAGCTGAGGGACGCTGAGGTCCTCCAGAGTCTGAGACGTCCTCGCTGTTTTCAGCATCATCTCCTTCAGCCGCTCCTCCACCCGATCCCACGTCTGCTGGTCCTGGATCAGCCTCCGCCTCACCGAGACCTGCTGTTAAAGGATGCAGCGACAGGGAGGGGAACACAAACATGAAACCGTTTCTTACATGTATAATAAAGTATAATAAGTATAATAATGTGTTGCTGACCTGCTGTGTGAGAGCTTCACAGGCCTGCATGGATTCATCCGTCTGAGAGATGAAATCCCGGTTTCCTCCTCCGTCTCTCAGCTGCTGCAGAGCAGCACACGTCTGTCTGATCTTCTCATCCAGAGCCTGAACGCACCACAAGGAGACGAACAGACAGCCTTTTCAAGCTTCACCACTAAAGTATTACGCCTGAAATGGAAAAAGTCTGTATTTATCGGCTGTTCCGAATGGACGCGACCTCTGACCTCGCAGGTGTCGATGCTCCGTTGCAGCTCCGTCCGGCTGCCGGGTCTCTGAGCCGAACCCATGCAGAGGTTCTGGTCTGCGATCCAGCTGTTGATCCGCTTCAGTCGGGCCTCCCGCTCCTCCCGGCTCCTCAGCTCCATCTCCACCTGTTGGATCTAAACACCACAACAAACAACAACAACAAACAACAACAACAAACAACAACAACAAACAACAACAAAAACAAATAACAACAACAACAACAACAAACAACAACAAAGGAAATGTTTGATTATTATGGACTGGGAGACCCAAAAGTGCCGTGGATGCAATCATGCATGTCACTCTGTCTCCATGACAACCGGGCCAACTCCATAGTTAATGAGTAGCCTTGGGTTTGTTTGCTCGCTGACCTGAGAGTTGAGGGTTCCCTGAAAGCTGAGCCACTGGCGGTTGAGGCGACCCTGCTCCTCTGCAAACCCGTTGTGTTCACGCCGCCCCCTCTGGCCCTCCTTCGGTACTAGCAGGTCACGTAGTCCAGCGTAGGCCGATGGGCCAACATCTCCGTCCGAAGCTCCTGAGATGGAGAGAGAGAAGCATGTGAGCTGAGAACGGATCGGTGACGGGACCCTGAAGCAGGATGTTTCTTCTCCTGACCTTGCAGTGGTTGAGGAGCCGCCTCAGATCCACATTGGGGGACGAGGTCTGGTGGACTCCACGGCGACGCTCCTCCAGCCGGGACTCGGCAGATCCCAGCCAGACCTGCAGCTCCAGTAGCGCCCCCTGCTGGGTCGACATCTTCATCCATCGCTGAGGGGGAGGAGGAGAGAATTACTTCATTGATATTAATAATGTATCTTTCTGCACCCAAAACTATTGTGAGGAAGCGTCTCCACGGGCAACCGATCACGTTCAGGACTGATTTACAAAATAAAATAACGTTACTGGGCTGTAAATGGATCTCTGAGGCTGCACTCATCTCAGGGGAACTGAATGTGTGACATTTGTGAGAGACGAACTCCTCCGAAATAAGCTTCAAAAATAAATTTGGAGTTGAGAAGGAGGACGAGTAAAGAAAATCTTGAGACCGGCGGGATGAAGATGAAGAGGAGGGGCTGAGAGGAGATGGGAGAAGAGGAAGGTTGGAGGAGAGAGGGAGGCCGAATGAAAAGTGAGACGAGACCAAAGGAGAGGAAGAGGAGATCTGGAGGAGGAGGATGGTTTCACACCAATAAGAGTGAGGAGAGTCTTCAGGATGGCTTTGTGCCGCTCGGTGGGGAGGTTTAAACTAATTGGCACAAAGACTCTTCACCTGATATGTGAGCACAAAGACGCACGAATAGGGCCTCGTAAAAATAAAACCATAAACACAAAAAACTCCACTCATAATCATACAATTTAAAAAGTTACAAATGGAGGATTTGTTGTTTGGATTTTGACACTTCCGGGCCTCCGTAACACACGAAGGGGACTCTCCTCCTCACCTGGTGGAGCGTTTGCTGGACTACGGGGACGTCGGCCTGCAGACCGGACCAGTCCAGCTGCGTCTGTCTGAGCTGGGACCGGATGGAGCAGAGATCTGGGTCCGGAGCCTCGTTGTGGTCTTCGTCCCCGAGCTGGACCAGTTGGGTCCCGGCACCGATCACAGCAACCTTCAGTCCACATCTGGCCTCCAACTCTTTGGTCAAAGCCTGAAATAGAAGGGTTTCATTGTAAATTCTAATTTAATGAATTACATTCATTACATTTGCCGGGTGCAGATGGGCCTGATTAATAATAATAATAATAATATAATATAAAGTTACATTTAAAATTATCTCCTCAAAATGCTTTAACACATTTAACTAATGGTATAAAGACGATAAAATTAGACAATAAAAGACAGGAGATCATATTTAAAAACAGAGACCATGAAGAATAACAGAATCACGTATCTAAAACATAAATAAATAATTAAGAATGACATTAATGAGGCAGACTAAATCAGATGTTCAGCTGTGAGATGGTGAAAGGGAATCAAATTAACTGTATGTCAGGTTCTTACATGTCTAATAAAGGAGAATATGTGGAGAGTCAATACTGTTATAATAATGCCTTAAACTACAATCATATCTTGTAAGTTTTTAGCTTTACAGTCTAACTTTACTCATAAAAGACTTTAAATACCGTTAAATTTACTCCATAACACGTGGACAGACTAAAGGAAGCTTTTACCATCGCAGTGTTGCAGAAGTGAGTGAGTGACTCACCACAGCCTGGAGGAAGTGATCCCGCCTCTGTTCAGCATCCGTGACTGACAGCTGACTGCACCTGTCAATCATCTGTCTGGCCCCGCCCATCCAGTCAGCCAGCGCAGCCGAGTCACGCAGAAACCTGTTCATTTAGATTCAAGACAAATCGATCTGTATCATAAAGATGGATTCATTTTGACTTGATGGTCATTATCAAGTGTTTTTTATTTGATGCTGTATTTTATGAAAATATGTTATTTTTAATTATGCTTTATTGCATTTTGACCTTCCCCGCTTAAAAGAAAATATTGTTATTAAAAACAAATGTAATTAAAATGCAAATAAATAGTCAAATCTAAGCCTTTTAAAGAATATGTGATACAGTTAATGCTTCGTGAACGCTCACCTGCTCCTCAGCTCCCTGTTCCTGTCCACACTGGTGACTTTGTGCTCCACCGTCTTGTGAAGGGCTTTCCATCGGGCCTCCATCTCCCTGGAGGCCACGCCCACCCGGCTACAGCCCGCCTCCTGCAGCCGGAGCCCCGCCTCCAGCATCCGGCTGAACCGTGCCTCCTTCCCCTCCAGGACGCCGCGCAGCTCCTGTCAGACGGAAAACTTCATAATAAACGCGTATTCACGTTGATTATTGCCCTGATGTCATTAGCTTAGCTTAGCATAGCATAGCATAGCATAGCATAGAGGCTGAAAGCCGCAGCACCGACGAGTCCGATCTCAGGCGAGCAGACGTTTCCAGCAGCGGGGAATATGAAGCTAAATTAAATCTAGTTGGAGGTCTAATAACTCGCATCAGAACATTGTGTCCCCCCTACAGAAAACAACCCATTGAATTGTACTGAATGAGTCAATTAGGGTTGTGAGTACACGACGGCGGCGGCAGCGGCGAGCAGATGAGTCCTTTAGATGAGCAGAGTGGAACATCGCAGGATGCTAAATCACAAATTATCCCCGGACCGCCAGAAAGAACATATGTATTAATACAAAATATTATATTACCTGGTAGACAGAGAGCTCCTCTGGTGTCTGCTGCTCCGAATTACCCACCATGTGCATCTTGGGTAATGAAGTCTCTGCGGCCGTCAGCATGGAGTCTGACCAGGCGGCGTCCTCGTCCCACTGAGACCACGTCTGAGATGAAGACAATTCAACATCACAAGCTTTGGAGAACACGTGATCGAAGATTCTATTTCAATTATCCAGAAGTGGCATTTCTATTATGTGGGTATTATTATATAAAGGGTTCCTACACCATTTCAAAAGTCAAATTCAAGCACTTTTCAAGCCTTTCAAGGTGCGTTTCCATGCTTTTCCAGCTGTGGTAAGCTCCATATTTGTATCAATCCAATGGTCAGTATTCAGTCTACTTATTCTGTCACTTGTTCATCACATTAAATGAGATGTTATTGTCCTCTAAACAACCAACATGATGTTTGGAGACAGCTTTTTACAGAAGGACCACAAATGAAAGGAAAAATAATTCCACTAACAGATCCACAGAAATATAATCACCAACTATTTTCATCATCTGTTCATCATCAAAAGTCATTTTTCATAAAGAAATGTCACAAAATGCTGTTTTCAGTCCCTCAGATATGGAGATCTTCTTTCCTCTGTTCTATCATAGATGTCATCACATACAACACACATTTCAAGACCTTTAGTCTAAATCCAAGCACTTTTCAATCACCACACTAAAACGTTTTCAAGGATTTCCAGCACCCGTAGAACCCTGTTTGATGCTCTACCTGTATCACTTCCTGCATCCTGGTCCCGTCCTCCAGTCCACGCCGCTGCAGTCGCTCCACCTCGTCCTGCAGGCCCGTCACTACCCCCTCCCACCTCCGGAGGGCATCCTCCGGGACTCTGTTGGTGAGGTGCTGCAGGATCCTCACATGATGGCCCAGGAACCGGAAGAACTTCTGATAACAGAAAAGGTCAAAACATTACATCTAGACACCAAAGCGCCCCGAGGTGTATTTCCTCCCAGCAGACGGACCATGTGATCGGCGAGCCGCTGCTGCAGCTGAGCTCCGTCGTGGAGGTCGGCGGCGGGAAGCGGCGGCAGCTTGAGGCGTTCGGAGCCCAGAGCCAGCAGCTCCTCCAGGCTGCCGACCAGCCGCTCGTACTGCTGCTGCAGCTCCACGCTGGTCTTCAGCTCCTCACGGCGGCAGCGAACGCCACCCGAGGAGCCGTCCAGCTCGGCCTGCAACCACAAGTCACATGGGAGGGGAAATGACTAATCATCATGCTGGATTGAAGAAGACTTGAAACTAGAGATTGAGACCATAAACTCATGTTTACAATGTTTACTGAGATAATACATCAAGAGATAAGTAGGACCATTTTCTCATAGACTTCTATACAACCAGAGAGGAGTCGCCCCCTGGTGGCCAGCAGAGAGAAGTAGGACCATTTTCTCATAGACTTCTGTACAACCAGAGAGGAGTCGCCCCCTGGTGGCCAGCAGAGAGAATGACACGTTCAAAGGCAGTGAACCTACCTGCATCTGTGAGGCCTGCTGGACGAGGGAGGCGGGCAGGTTGCGTCGGTCGGCTTCCTCCAGCAGCGAGCTCACCTGCTGCTGCATCTCAGCCACGGCCTGGACAACAGACACAGGTACAGACAACAGACACGGGTACAGACAACAGACAACAGACACGGGTACAGACAACAGACAACAGACACAGGTACAGACAACAGACAACAGACACAGGTACAGACAACAGACACGGGTACAGACAACAGACACAGGTACAGACAACAGACACGGGTATAAAGTAAAAATAATAAAATTAAAATAAATACATAACAATAAAGTGATAATAAAAAATAAAATAAATGAATAATAATTCTAAATCCAATTTAATAAATACAGAAATAATGCTGATAATATATATGAACACATAACAAACTAACCCCTTTATTAATTAAACTTTAACTTCCTTAACGGCCAAGAAGAACTCAAACAAATGCAACCTCTCGACTCAAAGCAGCAACGTAGTTTTGTTAATAAGACTTCTGTGAAACGCCGTGATCGTTGAGTATTAATGAGGTTTCTAATAATAAATAAATACTAAAGTCACGTCTCCGTAGAAGACCTCGTTACCTGCAGCTGTTTAAGGCCCGGCGCTCCATCGTTAAGTATCTGGTGGACTTCCTGCTGGTTAAAGGCTGCATGCAACTCACTTAGTTGGATCTGTCAAACACACAACACTCCTTTAAACGGCTGCATGCATTAATGTGAATATGTTAGATCAGGTAGAAGTTAAGATATATATATATATATATATATATATATATATACATAATAGGTGAGTTGTGACATGTGACCTGTTGCTGTGCGAGATCCTCCTGCAGGTCCATGAGCTGCTTCCGTCTGCTGGTCAGCGCGGCCTGGACAACAGGAAGCACTCGACACAGGTCGTCCACACACCGCTGAACGCACGCCGACCCCAGGACGCCGCTGACCTTTGACCCCTGAGAGGCCAGCTCGCCACCAAGCGTCCCCAGCTCCGCAGAGATGCTCTGTAAAAGGAAGACGAGGAAGAAGTGCTCGAGTGAGTTTGTGTGAATATATTGTATATTTTCTATACAGTCGGAGAGGAGTCCCCCTGGTGGCCAGCAGAGAGAATGCAGCTTTAAGGCAGCTCTGATCCTCTGGGAACCATGAATGCCTCCACAAATATTTGTAAACGATTCATTCCGGACCGACTCATTTAAAGAGAGGACAGCCCAACATGAGTGAGCGGTTGTCATGGTGATGTCTGACCTGCAGCAGCAGCAGCATCCTCCGCTGGGCGTCGTCTCCCTGCGGCGTCCCAGCAGGCCGCTGCAGCAGGTTGTGGATGGAGGACAGCGACAGGGACGCTCCACCCAGCAGGTGGAACAAACCCTCGTCCAGAGTCTGACGGGAGCCGTTCACCGGGGACACCTGGGGGACGGACAGGTGAGTCACAGTGTTAAAACTGACGGGGACACCTGGGGGACGGACAGGTGAGTCACACTGTTAAAACTGAGGGGAGCCGTCCAGCGGGGACACCTGGGGGACGGACAGGTGAGTCACAGTGTTAAAACTGACGGGGACACCTGGGGGACGGACAGGTGATTCACACTGTTAAAACTGAGGGGAGCCGTCCACCGGGGACACCTGGGGGACGGACAGGTGAGTCACACCTAATAATATTTTAGATTGAAAGGAAACTTTTGACGACTAAGGTCATCAGAGTGACTTTTTTCTCAAAGGGATGTACAGGGTTTATTATTGTAAAGTGACTCATCATCTAGAAGGGGGTCCTAGCCTCCGTCCAGCGGTCCCACCATACCTGATCCAGGGTCTGCTCTGCGGTGAGTCCCAGCTCTCTCAGCCCGCTAATGTGGCTTTGGAGCTCTTTCAGGTTTTGTGTGCCAATCAGGCTTCCTGCTGTTCCCTCGCTGAGCCTCGTCGATGAGTCTGCCACCTTCAGAGAGAGAGAGAAGACACATGGGACTCGAATCGCGCTCTGCGGGACGCCCGAAAACACCAAAGACACAACAAAGTGCCTTCTGCCTCCAAAGGAGGTGATAATCAAGCGCGGCGAGGAACACCCATTTTCCTTCTTTTCCTCTTTTTTTTTTTTGTATTTTCAAAGTGATAATCAAGCTCTTCAGCTCCTTGCCTCCTCGGAGGGAGGAAGCAGCCAGTGCTCCTCCAGAGCCAGCAGCTGGCTGTGAAGGCGAGTCCACTTCATCAGGGCCGAGTCCTCCTCCGCAGCGGCCTCAGCAGGAGGGAACCTGCAGGCGGCGAAGAGGGAGGAATTAACACTTCATCTCTTTCTTCTGGAGGCGAGAGCTCCAGGTTTTTTAGGTTTCAGTCCATTCATCTCGAGCAAAATTGCCAAATTAAGTTCAAAATCGAATTGCACCGATTGGACGAATCAAACCATCGGAGACGTGAGAAGATAAATGAGGAAAATTGAGTTTTGGCGGTTTTGAAGCCCAGAGGGAGAACTTTGGTTTTGTCTTATTTTATATTTTGTCTTGTTGTGTCACGGAAACTGATGCTCATTTCTCCAAGTGAAAACAAGTTGATTTGTTTTGAATTTTTAAACAGAATTTTAAAAATACAATTAAAAGAAAAAACACTCATATTGTGCAGGGAAAAAAAGAGACAGACATACTTCTGTATAATCTACATGATACTCTGTAATGTTCACAAGGTAAATGAATATTCCAGAGTGATGCTGCATGGCGTTACCATGGTGACAGCGGGCCGTGCTCCTCTGCTTCCTGGCTGTGGAGGCGGGGCCTGCTGCCCTGCCTGGCGATGGCCTGAGTCAGTCCTCTCTGTTCACTCAGCTCCTGCTCCAATGCCTGCACCGCAACCAGCAGGTTATTACAATACAAGTATGGATCACTGATTATCAATCAATAAGTCAGCTCATTGAAAAATATTCTACATGTGGTTTCTGCTCCATTTGAACGTGCGTCTGGATTTACTGCTGGAAGGCGACAAACGAGGGTAACTATCTTGAATTTATGTGTTTTTTCTAGCTTTCACGAGTCTGATGACATGGAGAGAATAAAACATAAATATTGGGATTTATGATTTTCCAGATACCTTACTGATTTTAGTCATGGTAATGGTATTGTGCAGATTGGAACCAGATTTACTTCCTATTAATTATTTATTCTATAATGATTCCTTTCTATGAAGCCCTGTTTGACGCTGATGTGAGGTTATATTTCTGAGGAGAGTCTCAGTGTCTCACGTTGGTCTAATGAAGCTCCAACGATCACATTTAATGATCTGATGAGGAGTCCGGTACCTTCTGCTGCTGCAGGCTGCTCTGTCTGATCAGCTTGTTTCTCGGCGACGAGAAGATCTCCTGAACGCTGCTGCTGCGCTTCAACTTGGACTGCAGGTGGCGCTCTGGCCGAGGCAGCGACTTCTGAGGAAGAAGAAGAGGGAGACACAGTTTGAGAATATGTGATCGTGCTCATCGGACCTGAGGATTCGAGGCTTGGATGGATTTAAACTGAACCCCGGAGGTGCAGACGGACCTGGTCTGGTGGACCCGGGCTGGGTCTCTCCTCTCCCTGGCGGTCCTGCAGCAGCCGTTGGAAGGAGACCAGACTGGACTTCAGGAGATCCAGTTTGGAGGATAGCAGCTCTGCTGCTTCATCCTGCTGCCGGTCGGCCGGCCGGTCGGCGGCGTGTCCGAGCGCCGCCAGGCTGGCGACCCTCTGCTCGATCTCCACGAACATCTCCTACACACCAACACACGCCGTTACTGTTTAACATCGGGTGTTTATGTAGGGAAGCCTGGACAGGCACGTGACAAATTAGCTTTATTTTAATTTTGAAATAAAGCTGCAGGCAGAGACCAACAGGTTCCGAATGAAAGTGCAATAATTCATCCCACAAGAGGCTGCGACAAACGGTTTGTGAGTTATGAAAGAGGCGGAGCTTATGTGTCGGGGGTGGTGCAAAAAGAATAGGTGCATTTTTTTTTACATATTTTTAAGCTCCTTAACATACATATATATATATATAAATATAGATTTTTTTTCTCCATTGTGAAACAGGCGGCCTCTCTGTGTTTGTTGTTGTAATACTCATTGTGGCCACAAGAGGCAGAAGTACACTTTGAACCCCATGTAGAAAATAGGTTAAAGTGTTGTTTTTCTTCCAGGTGAGCTTTAATTCATCCAAATGAATGATTTCAGTCCTCTTGTTGTTGTTTGTGGCCAAAATGAGTATTACAACAACAAAAACTAAACAACAACAACAACAAAAATGATCCTGGCAAAAAAAAAATGTCACCTTTTCCACAGATGAAATTTAAAAATATATAATTTAGAACAAATATCCTTGTGAAACCTTTTTACACTGATTTTTAAATCATGAAAACTATTTGGATCAGAAAGAAAACGAAAAAAGGACGTTTGTTTTGCCTCTCAGGGCTTCCGTACATCTGCGTGGCAAAAGACATCTTTTTTTATTTTCGGATGTAGTTTTTTTCTTCTTCACCAGATTTGAATGGGAGACGAGATTAAAAACGACTAAGCTCCATTCAAATATGACATGTGACCGTGTGACGGGTTGAACCTCTGAAACTTTAATGGCGGCTCTGGTTTCTCGCTGCGGAAACCAGCTGCCACAACTTTGAATGAAGACACAATAATGAGTTGGTGAGGGCGCGTCTATTCACTGGAAACTATTATATCACAGAAGCAAACAGATCCTCAACCGACAAACATCCACATGAACTCCAGCAGCAAGATTTTACTGAACGGAGAATCAGCCAGCAGATCTGCTTCCATGCAGACCTCGAAAATATATTAAACATATATATAAAAGACTTTTTTGACTGACTTTTTTTCACATTTTCAACATGCTGATAAAATAGTATCATAGTAGTGTCATAGTAATGACTTTCAGAGACTTGATCAATATTGATATTGTTATTCTTGCAAAAATGATAATTGATAATAGTTTAACCCATCCACAATTTCTATGAAATTATTACGACTGACTGTTGCTTAGTCACACGGATGTTTTAATAAATTTGTCACCAAAATAAAGTCTTACTTGAAACCGAAAAAAAAAAGGTGGTGTTACCTATTTTCACATTAACTGACCAAACACACAGTCAAACATCCAACACACATTAGAAGTTCATTAGTCTGACGGTAACCATGGCAACAGAGCCTCCGCTGCACACCTGCAGCCCGTTCTCTTGACTGTTTATTTTGGCGGGGTTCAAACACTCGGTGAGTCCGACTCGTGACTTTTCTTCGCCCTCAATGCAAATACCAGCAGCTGATCTGGGAACAGCGTCCCGCTGTGTCAACACAGGATGACCCATGACATTTATAAACACATCAACAACGTTGGTATGGAGCGAGACAGCCGCGGTGCATTCTGGGACGCCGTCTACAAGACGTTTGAGTAGAGATTACTTTCCCTTTTCCGGCGGTTTCACAAACAGTCATAAAGCCTTCCTGACTTTTAGATTCAAATGTGATGTCGTTTCTTATTTGAAAGGTATTCTGACAAAAACATGAAGGACATGAAGGATTCCTGAACTACTAGGAAGTACACACGCCAAATATTTGAATATGAGACTTGTGTTTACGACACTGTGGGGATTATCACGTTATCAGGACGGAGATCGTAAAAACAGACAGCCTGAACACTGAACTGAGTCCAAGCTGTCAGACAGACAGGCAGGCAGGCAGACGGGCAGGCAGGCAGGCAGACATGAATGTGTGACTCATGTGAGACGGCAACAAACCGGCATAGCAACATTTTGCGAGATCTGACATGGTCAGCAATAATTTGGAAATGATTCATAAGTCATTGCACAATGTTGGACAAATAAACTATAATTATAACAATTAGCTTCTCGGAGCACAAAGACCCAACCGGAGCAGGATGATCATTTTTGACGTCGGAGGCTGTGACTTCACTCTGAATCGGTGTTCCTGTTATTTAAACCAAGGTTAAAGTCGACTCTTCCTAAGGAACGTTTTTTTTTTTAAAATAATCCTACAAAATGTGACAAACGTACGGAAGCCCCGAGAGGCCAAGAGAAAAAAAAATCTGAGTCTGATCTAAATGAGTTCCTCTCATGTGTTTATGATTCAAGAAGTTCCTTTTTTCCAGGTGAAAATAAAGTCCCAGCAGGTGAATTTATTTGTGTTTGTTGTTGTTATACTCATTTGGGCCACAGGAGGCTGAATTGCACGTTTTCTTCCAGGTGAGTTTTAATCTCTCCATGTTCTCCAAACAGAAGCTGTATATATTGTGTGTCAGCATGTTATTTAAGACATGTCGTTTTGGGGCTAAAAATCGATTTTAATCTGCCGTCAGGGAAAACATAAATTCTGTTTATTCTATTAAGTAACATTATTTGGTATTTTCACAGATTAAAGGAAAAAAAATAAAAATAAAAGCAAAGTAGGCGCCACTTCATTCTGAGCTTCCTGATATTGTTGAATAACTTATTAAGCTTTGATTTGGTTAAGTCTGTCTGGGCTGCTAAAAAGGGGGCGGGGCTTACCTGGCAGGTGAGCAGCCTCTGCTCCACGTCGTCCTGCATGCCGGACGGACCGGCCTCTCCGCCGGCTTCCAGGCTCCCCCGGGCTTTCTGCAGCCACAGCTCCAGCTGGCCGACCCTCTCCAGGCACACGTGGAGGACTCCCTCGGGGGGGCGGAGCCCTGGCCGAGGGTCCTCAGGGGCCTGGGACACAAACACAACACACCCGGCTGAACCTCTGGTGAAGGAGAGGGGGGAGGAAGAGGAGAACTGCAGCTTTAAGTTCCTGTCACACCTCCAGCCTCTTTGGTTTCTCTTCCCTTTCTCTCCCCCTCTCCTCCACCCGCCGGCGGCACAAACTACTTCCTGGAGCGCCGGCAGCGACGCTTCAGTCACAGGAGTGACAGAGAAAGGGGGAGGAGCCGGGGGAGCAGTAAGCAGCACACAAACACACTTCCTGCTTCTGTCAATCATCTGATCTTTACTTTATGTTTGAGTGTTTCCTCACCTTCTTTAACCTTCTTAGACTCCGCTCACGTTTCAGAGGGAATTATGGAAGTTTTTGCACAAAAAAAAGAGCAAATTCACAGTGAATGTGGGTTTGAAGCAGCTTCAACAGGATGTGAACGCCAAGAGTCAACACACCTGCTTTTAATGTCATTTGATCGGGCATTTATTTCACTGACTGAAGTCTAATGTCAATTTACAGAGCGCTCTATTTGGGACAGGAGAACATTTTTGGTTCATAATTTGTCTGTTTTTGTCCAGACTAAACTATTTTAGCGACTTCTACCTTCATATTTAAAAATGTATTCTTTCATATATCAAATCAATATCAAGTGAGGAACACATTCTTCTCCAAGTCTGATCTAAATGGTTATTATTGAAAAACAAAAAGGGTTTGCTTAGAAAATCCTTCTACAATTTTCTGTTGAACAGGAGAGAAAATAGATGAAATCATGGGAGATTGTTTTTTCTTTTCTGCACACTTGAACACAAGGTGCATGAAGAAGTAATGGTGCACTTCAGCCTCTTGTGGCTGAAATTAATATTACGACTTTGCCTGTTCTTAAGAGTACAAATGAGGACATTTAGGCAACAAATTAAGCATTTAAAAAGCACAAATGAGTGATTTTAGGCCATAAATCCAAACTAATTTGAATAATTAAAGAAATACTCTTGATACTGTCTAGACTTTGTATGAATACAAATTCCCAAATTAAACTACAAAATGCATTGGAGTTAAATGTCAGTGACAGAAATAGAGCATTCGCCAGGCTTGATAGGATCAGAGTTATTTCTGTGCATCCCGACTCGGTTAGAGGGTTAGGGGGCTTTATGTGTGTGTCATGCTGTTATTTGATTTATTTTTATTTTGCTTGGCTGCAGGACGCAGACCCTCAAAGCTGCAGTCTGAATGTGTGGGTGGAGGAGGACGGAGGCATTTTGTGATATGCTATTCCCATAAGATATCATGATATAGTTATTTATTACCTTTTTTTGTCTGTTTTATCCAAACAGATGAAGTTTTCACTCAGTTCATCTCCAAGCATACAGACGGACTCCATCTTTGTTTTGATCAACCTCACGAGAAAAAAAAACAGTGCCATCTAGTGGACTGGAGAAGCAACTGTTATCTAAAGGTTTAACTTGTATTTCCAACATTAATAGCTTACAGTACAGGAGCGTGTTCAGGTGTGTGTGTGTGTGTACTGTGTATGTCTTTAACCCCTCCCCCCTCCATGCAAGCCCCGCCCCCTCTGTCCTTTCAGAGCTCCCGACACAGAAAGAGAGACGGAGGAGTGGATCACTGTTGTGGGTTTATTTGTATTTGTGCTCATGTTTGGATATGTAGACAGAATGGAAAGACAAAAGTGGACAAATGTACAAGTACAAGTACATGCCAAGAGTAATTGTAAGACATATCAGTACTGCTGCTTCCAGCTGAAAACCTTGTATCTCCAATAATGGATTCTTTTTTAGTTATTATCATACTTTGATTGACATTATTGAAATTATAAATAAGCCCGTACAAATCTTTGCCCTTTATTTTGAAAGTGAAATTATGTTTTTGATTAATTGAGTATAACCTGTGGGTCCCCGTAGGCCTGTGAGAGTTACGTGGTTTTCACCTGCCAACAGCAGCTTGTTAATCAGTAATCATGTCAAACCAGTGCATTTTCATGGCCAGCAGTCGTCTAAGAAAAACGCCGACTCTCTTCAGTACAGAATCTGCAGCGTCGGGCGTGAAAGTAAATCTGAGGATTCAAAACAACGTGGGCATCTTTCTCCCAACCGAGCTCCTGCTGCCAGGCAGCGACATCACCAACAAAATCATTACTCAGTTAATCAACTCTGTAAACAACAATTTATTATCACGTTCAAGCTTATGGAAATTCAAATGGCAGATGCAAGTAAGCAAGCAACTTTATTTCAACAAATATGCTCTGCAGGTTGCTGGTAAATGAGCTCAGATCGTATATGAAAGGTCAACAATCAAAGTTTGAACTAATGTAAACCACCATTCCCTACGTCAACATTATAAAACATGGTTCACAAAATATGTCTAATAGTACACTTTTTATTCTGCCTTTTATATAAAAAAATTAGATTAACCCATCAGAATTACGGTCCATGCAAAACGCTCATCAAAGACCAAAAGCATGCTTAATACGAGCAGTCTGCCGCCCGTTTCTGGTTAAATCCTGGTTAAACAGGAAACCACTTCCCACACAATGTGCCGAGTCATCTTGAAGCACACGGAGGACGGACGAGTCCTTCATGTGGACTCACAAGTCATTCAAAAGCACATATTTGGCTGACATCTATTTATTTTTTTTACTAATGCAGTGAAATTCAGAAACCACTTTCTGGAACTCTCTGCCATGTAAATGCACTGAAGGTTGAGACATTTCCAGAAGAAGATAAGAGATTGGTTTGTTTGTAGAGGAAAACGGTTCTAGAAAGAGACAAAAGCAAGTTCCAGGTCTTGTTCTACGAGGATTCTAGAGCACACGAGAAGAAAACTGGCATTCTAGGTTTGGTTCTAGAAGATGTTTTGTTGTGGAACAAAGCATTGGTTCTAGAAAGAGATCAGGAGCTCTACAGCTGGCTCTGCCAGACATGTTGACCTCTAGATCCGAGTGTAGAAGAAGGGGGAGTACAGCAGGAGTTCCAGGGCTTGTTTTAGAAGGACTCTAGAAAACACTAGAAGAAATTGGCATTTGGTTCTAGAAGATGTGAGGAGTTTGGATGTTTCGTTGTGGAAAGAAGCCAAAAATGTTGAGCTCTAGATTTGAGTGTTCTAGGAGAAGTATCGTAGGAGTTCCAGGGCTTGTTCTAGAAGACTCTAGATGAAGCCTTCAAATCGAGGCTTGGCTCTAAAAGACACTGTTTAATATGGTTGGGTCTTTTAGACCTTTAGACTTAAACTTGAATCCTAGATTTCTAGAAAACACTCCATTTGACCATTCTAGAAGAACAGGGAAGCCTGGTTCTAGATGAGTTCAAAGGCTGTAGAAGACGTTGGGAAATCTATGATTGGTTGTAAACATTGGTGTTCTAGGCTCTAGAAGGAATGACAGGTCTGAATGGGGATTCTGTGGTAGGTTCTAGAAAAGGCCTGGTTCTCCGGGATTAGGCTTCAGAGTGAATGGGAGTTCTTGGATTGGCTCGAGAGAAAAACATTGAGAAAAGTCTTGAAGAGGTAGCTCTCCTCTAGAGTTGGGCTTTCTGCACACGGCTCTAGAAGAGGCTTGCAGTTGAATGTTTAGACCGAAGAAGAGGTGAGAAGATCTACTGGTACGGGTTCTAGATCTAGGAGACTACACATCTCTGCTGGGGCCCAGAGTCGGACTTGGAGGCTGTGTTTACCATGCTCTCGGGCTGGGACTGAGTTCTGACTGTGCCCCGGGGTTCTGAAAAGGCTTCAGATGAACTTGCTTCTGGAGTGTCAGAGGGAACCTGAACATCCTGAAGAAACATGAGCAGGGTTAGACGATCAGTCAGGTCAGTCAGTTAAACACATTTAGTCTTTAGGACTCACACAGTTACTCAAACACTCGGTTACGGAATTATATTACATCATGTTATTGACATTGTGTTGTTATCCAAGGTCTTTCATCTCTATTAATACATATACGAAGATGTTGACAAAAGTATGTGTTTCGTAGTAGAGTACAGGCATGTGGCTCAAATGTTTAAATCACAACACTACAAGCAACTTAAACTACAAAGGTCCTCCAAAAACCTATTATTGGGATTAATCAGAAGATAAGGCCAGCAAGTGTCTATATTTTTGTTTGAAAATGTATTGTTTTCTGTTCTGTGCCACTCCCACTCCTTTTAAAATGATAGATAATTTCATAAAGTGAAGATTTGCCACCTTTTTATGTCGATATCCAATCAGAGTTGATGGAACATGTAGTCAATTGAGGCATTACATCCCCCAGTGCTGCTAATATTGACCAAGAAAGCAGAGTTTGTCCTGCTTGCAGAGCCGTGTTGGCAGTGCCTACATGTACCAGGATGCATTGCGTTTTAACAGTTTTTGAACATGTTGGCAGGATCATTGCTGGTTTTGGTGTTTTGATTAGATCTGTTGCCGGTGTGAAAACAGAAACTTGAAAACCAAGTATATAATATTTCCTGAGGAAGTCTGACGGTGAGATGAGTTACCTGTCCATCGTCTCCGGTCTGTTCGGAGCTTTGGGCCGTTGCACCTCCGCTCTCCTCTGGAACAACAACGGCCGGGACCTAACACAAACAACGACATGCATTTAAAACGTCTGTGAACAACCAAACCAAAATATTAAGCGGCTGAAAGAGAGAACAATGTTGATAGACGAGCAAAACAGACTTTCGTTCATCTACAGTGCTGTCACACAAGGAGGCAGAACTAAATCCAGAAACAGGGAGGTTTGCAGTGATTGTAAGTTGTTTTAATGATCGGGAATCAGCTGATATGATGAGTAGGGGGATGGTAGTAGAGGGGAGGGAGGGGAGGGAGCAGAGTGACCCAGGTTTAAAATGAATCACATGGTCCCGTGTGTATTATTATTGTAATAAATGAGTTAGGTTTGGACATGTTCCTGTAAGTACATGACCTTGGGTCACAAGGAATCCTGGAATCAGAGGAAGGACGGAGAGAGAGAACAGAATGTGTGGAGGTTTTTTTCCCCCAGGCAGCTGGAGATCTTGGTTACCTCCGGCGACGCGGCCAGGAAAGCATCCCAGAGCCACCATAAAACACCTCCTCCACCTTCTTCCACTCTCTGCTCCTGACTCCCTGTTCTCTGTGAGGCTTCTGCAGCCGGGAGCACCACCCTCTGCTGACACGGAGACAGGCTCATGTGCAGTCACACGGGTGGGGGTCAAAGGTCAAAGGTGCATCTGGAACACGGAGCTGCAGGCCGGATGTTTGCTTTTTGCACTAAAACTAGCGACGATGTACGTTTTCTACACTTAACCTTTGAAAGAGAGGGTGCGTGTTAAAACCAGGGTTTTTCAAACATTTTGGATCAAAGAGAAAATTAATTATACACTTATACCGTATTTTTATAACATTATACCAAATAGAATTCAATTTAATTTTTTGGAATAATTTCCCTCCAAATTCAGCCGGTTTAAAATCTCCTGGAGAATGTCACCAGTAACTTCTTCCCGTGTTTGAGTTCACAGCAAACGCCAAACGGCAGCTCGATGTCCCGTCATCTGCACCTTCACCAGCAGGTGTCATCTCATAATCATGCCTAAGGGTGCTCCCATCAGAGGTTTAGGGGCCGCAGGCAGCAGGACTCTGGTTGTGGAACAGTTTCATTGTTTGATGTAATTAGCTGTTGCTTGTTTCTTTTATGGGAATTTTCTTATGTTTGTTTTAATTCTTTTATGGGAATTTTCTTATGTTTTAATTTTTTTCCCCATTCTTGTTTGTTGTTCTTTTATATGAAACTCTTTTAAGTTGCCGCTTTCAAAAACATCAAAACATTTTGAATCCCAACGGGAGTTTTTAAAATCAGCCGATTGATAGGAGCACCCTTTAGTGATTTCCAACAGAAGAAAAATGGAAGTATTAAGCATGCAGGGGAACACAAAACATAACATTAACAATATGTTATAAACATGTGGAGGATTGGGTTAGCGGACATGTTAGTAGCAGTCAGTCTACACTTATAAGAGGCAGCCGTCTACACGGCAGCTGGAGAATATTTCACATTTTTTAGTGATGCTAATTTCATGTAAATGAGAAAACAGTTTCTTTCAGTGCTGATGATAGTAAGTAAGTATATATTTCAAGAGCTGAACATCATAAAATGCTTAATTAAAAAAACAACAAAAAACAAAAAACACAAGTCTACCGACGGAAAACCAGAAGGACGGCTCCCCCGGCTTCCTTACCTGAGTGCCCTCGGGGGTCTCTGACCGTCTCTGTCCAGGTGAGGATCTCGGTTCAGGTGTGAACCGTCTCGGTGCAGGTGAGGACCCTCTCTGTTCAGGTGCAGGTGAGGACCCTCTCTGTCCAGGTGCAGGCGAGGACCCTCTCTGTCCAGGTGCAGGCGAGGACCCTCTCTGTCCAGGTGCAGGTGAGGACCCTCTCTGTCCAGGTGAGGACACTCTCTGTTCAGGTGTGAACCGTCTCGGTCCAGGTGAGGACCCTCTCTGATCAGGTGTGAACCGTCTCGGTTCAGGTGAGGACCCTCTCTGTCCAGGTGAGGACCCTCTCTGTCCAGGTGCAGGTGAGGACCCTCTCTGTTCAGGTGCAGGTGAGGACCCTCTCTGTCCAGGTGCAGGTGAGGACCCTCTCTGTCCAGGTGAGGACACTCTCTGTTCAGGTGAAAACCGTCTCGGTTCAGGTGAGGATCTCGGTTCAGGTGAGGATCTCGGTTCAGGTGTGAACCGTCTTGGTTCAGGTGAGGACCCTCTCGGTTCAGGTGAGGATCTCGGTTCAGGTGTGAACCGTCTTGGTTCAGGTGAGGACCCTCTCGGTTCAGGTGTGAACCGTCTCGGTCCAGGTGAGGACCCTCTCGGTTCAGGTGTGAACCGTCTTGGTCCAGGTGAGGACCCTCTAGGTTCAGGTGTGAACCGTCTCGGTCCAGGTGAGGACCCTCTAGGTTCAGGTGAGGACCCCTCTCTCGCCTGCTGGGCTGACGGAGGTTTGGCTTGGACCGGAGTCGGAGGCTGCTGGATGAACAGAGCAGGGACCCTCTGCAAGAAGAGAGATTGGGGTCCAGTTAGAGCCGCTTCCGAGTCTGAGTACCTGACTGACGGACTGGTTGCCTGACTGACTCACCTTCTCCAGTTCCAGCAGCACGGTCTGGAGCTGGTCCACGATACCAAAGACAACCAGAGTCTCTTCAGCATTCTCAGGAAGACAAAGTCCTGGTTTACACTTCTGGATCTCAGCGACGGTCCGCCTCATGTACTGGATCCTCTGGTCGATCTCCTGCACACAGGAGGAGGAGGAGGAGAAAAACAGATAGTCATTGGTATTTCTGGCTGAGCCGTTCAGAAACTTTCCTGAATTTAGTCTTTTCTTCTAGGGACACTCACAACCATATTGCTCTCGAATGACCACGTCTCACCTTGAAGCGGCTTTCTCTGGGGCTGGGGAAAGACTCCGGAGACGTTAACAAGGTCCTGATCTCAGTCACGTTATTCTCCATCCGTCTCACTTCAATCTCAATGGCTTCCACCTCCTGGACAACGAGAGATCAATCCATAAATACATGAACATAAATAAATCAAATGAGCTAAAAAAGAGTGAGATCTCGACCCACAGCGGCAGCGTGACCCAGCTGAGACAGAGGAGCGGTGAAGCTGTCCTGAACGACGGCCACCTGCCGATCGGCTTCCACTAGCTGATCCTGGAGAGACGCCACGTCGCAAACCTGCGACATTTCCTTCAGGACCGAGCCGAAGCCCTGCAGAGTGGTTCGGATCTGTGCCGAGTCGTCCAGCACCATCTACGGCGAATTGATGTGAACAAACGTGTTTATATTCAGGTTTCAAGAACTTTCCACAAAGAGTATTTAAACAATGTAATGCACGGTAGAGAGAGGGTTGAAAGGTCACAGCGGACCGACCTGCAGCGTGTGAACGTGGCCGCTCAGGCATTTAGACGTGGTGTAGACGCAGGGCGTGGCGAGCCACGACTTCGCCTCGGCCATCCAGCTTCTGGAGCTGCTGATCATCTCCTGGTGCTCCTGAAGCCACGTGTGCATCTGACCGCCAACACAGACCAGAGTTACGTTTAAGACAACAACCAACGGACTGACGGAGGATCAAACACAAGCCGTTTCAGACGTGAGGGGAATGCTGGGAAATGAAGTCCTTCTGACCTTGCTGAGCAGCGTGGTCCTCTGCTCCGCCTGTTTGGCCAGCTGGGAGTGGAGCTGCTGGACCTTCACCAGTCTGTCCGTCAGGGCCAGCGCCTCCTCGGGCTTCTCCAAGTCCTGCATGTCCACCTCCAGCGCCGCCACGCACGAGTGCCACACGTCCAGCTCGTCCCACGCACGCTGAGCACATGGGGGGGTTATTGACTTTCAAATAACACAAATCATTATTTAAAGTCAAGCTGAAATAAAAAAATGCCCTTTTAGATCACATCACTGCTCATATATATATTCAAGCATATTATATTTTGATGATTATCAGGATAATTTGCTGAATCACTGTTTTATAATGACCAGGATCATCACCGCCCCTTCACGACTCACCTTCTGGGTGATCTTGGCCTGATCCACACTGGGACTTCTCTGTTCCAGTCGATTCTGGACTGACGTCAGACCAGCCTGGATCTCAGACAGCTTGGCCTCCAGCCTGTAGACCAGACCGCTCTTCTCCATCACGTCTCCCACCTGACGGAGGATTCAAGTGCAAACGGCAACAATTACAAGTCGGATTATTAGGGATTGTCCAAAATATGTGATTATCTTCTTCTTCCTGTCTGCACAATTAAAATTAAAAATGTATTGTACATTATGAACAACGTCATATGTCTTATCTAAGGATTTTCTAAGCCTATATTTTGTCTGTAATCCCATTTGATAATAATGATGATACATTTATTTAATAAAGCGCCTTTCAGAGACAAAGTCAGAAAGTGCTTCACATGATAAAAATGGTTGAAATAAGACAGTAACAGTAAAATGAGAGAGCAAAGAAATAACAGATCATTGGTTCAAGCTAACGCACCTACCAAGACTCTTCCCGTATATACAACCAGCTACTCTACTTACCCATTCTTTTTGTTTTCTGTGATTCTTTGTGTTCGTTCTTTAGCTTTACATCAGCTACGTTAAAGTCGATGTCGGGCGTACCTTCACTTCCACGCGCTGCAGCGACTGCGACACTTCCTGCAGCTGGCCGTCGAGCTCCACCGGAACAAGCGTGTACATGTCAGAGTACTTCATCTTCAGGCTCTCCATGATGCGCTGGAGCAAAGCCTTCTGGGTACACAGATGGCTGTGAACCTCCTAAAAACACAGACACAATTGTGTAAATTACTTTTTCTTACTTACTCGCTTTCTTTGTGACATTTTGTGAAAAAAAAAAAAAAAAAATCTCCTGAGTTTCTGCCTTTATTATATAAGTTTTTGTTGTTGTAATACTCGTTTTAGCCACAAGAGGCTGTAGTGCAACAGATAGGAATAAACCTGTTCATGTTTTCTTCCAGGCATAACTTGCTAACACACAATGTACCTGGAGAGCTTGGAGGAATGAAAACATGGATGATTTTAGTCCTATTTAAGAACACAAGTATTTTTCACCCGACTCACAGATAAGAACAATGTAAGGAATTTAGAACGTTTATCCTTTTTTTCTTCTTTAACTTGTCCTTCAGTCATAAACACAGGAGGGAAAACACTTTAGATCCTCCAAGCATCAACATCCGCATCACTTTCGTCAGGAAGGGTGTAATATTTAAGCAACTGCGTCATTTTTCAGTGAAATAGTGGAAATCTTGCAGTATTTTTGGAAGAAAAGCACACAGACATCCATCTCATCTCTCAGCGAACCAAAGTAAGGTCTCAGCATCGTCTACAAGTCAGCTCTCTCTGCGCTGCTTTCATTAAACAGAGCTCGACCGTTCCTCCAGTTAACCCGTCTCACCTCAACCAGAATCTCTATATATCTCTATAATAACAGCCTACATAAACAGGAACATGGGTAAAAATGTGCAAATAGAAATGGAGACTACCTGGGTCTGAATACGTCCGATGATCTGCTGGAGAGGGAGGTGCATCGTGTTATCACTACGGGAAACTGTGTGTGTGTGTGTGTGTGTGTGTGTGTGATACAAAGGATGGGAGTGAGAGAGGGTATGGAGAGGCTTTTTCTTTTTTTGCACGAGAGGGGGACATGATGAGTGTTTATTTCTTCTTGTATGTCTATCTTCATGAGGACCGATTTGCATATAAAATAATAAGAATAAGATGTTAAACACGTTTTCGGAAAGTGTGTACATTTTGAATAAAATCAGGATATTTTATGGAAAGTCTTTCAAAGACTTTCAAAGGTCTGAACAATTCAGTAAAAAGATGACATTTTAGGAAAGTATGTACTAACTTTAGAAAGATGAGGAGATTTTAGAAACGTCTGTATGATTCAGTAAAGGGAGGAAGTTTTAGGGCAGTCTGTAGATTCTAGGATGATGTTTTTGTAAACATAGGAGAGGTTTTCACTTCCTAACCGAGCTTTTTCATGTTCAGACTTGGATAGAATTAAGTCTACATTGAGGTTTGGGCCCTGGGAATGTATTCTGTCCATAAGTGTCCTCACAAGTACAGTAGAAATGTGTGAGTCCGTGGGGCGACTTGGCTACAAAAGCCACCTGGAAGATCCACTTACAACAGTGAACAAAAGGTGTCTGCTACGAGAGGAGGGGGTGAGGGTGATGGAAGGGGGGAGGTGGGTTCGGGTCTTTCATCCAGACAGACCCTCTAGTAGGGAAATGGAAATGTGTGTGTGTTTGGAGGGAACGCTGGAGTGGATGGGGAGATGCTGGCCTCTGCTCAGGTTTCAGGACAAAGGGCAGAGTCATTCGACATGTTCATAGAAGTGAACACCGAACGGCGTCCGGGCCGGAGGCCAAACCAACGGTCACATTCAGACGGTTCATATTTACTGGACACTTACACCCCAGTCTGCAGCCTCTCTCTCTCTTTGCATTCATTCAGAACTTTTCAACGATAAACATCTGAAGAGACTTGTGTTATTAATACATTCATGAATTCCTCAGGATCCTCTATTGAGACTGGGACTACTGTATGATGATCACACTGTCATGATGTCTATGATGCATTGTTCTCAGAGGTACTGGACGTTTCTCGCTGGTTGTGAAGACAAAGTGGCGTTTATAAAAATAGAAATGAGCTATAACGTTGGTGGAGTACAAATGCATCATTGTGTTTTCAGTTAAGAGAATGAAACTGTCCTCTCTCATTAGAGACTCATTATTTACACTCCACTGGGTGGAGGGAGAGAGATACACTCCACTGTGTGCTTGCTTATTGAATGTATGAAAACACACAGCAAACTACAAAACACTGTTCAGCCAATTAAATGTAAATACAAGCAGCGCTGCTGTGCCGATCAGTAACTATGAAACTTCTTCAGGGTTCAGCCAAAGGAAAAGAAGGAACAGGAGGTGCAGTTTAACCCCGACGTCCCACCTGAAGCTCCTGCGTGTTGCTGCTCGGCTGCATCTCTGACAGAACGCCATCTGCTGCCTCCAGCCAGATCCGGACGCCCTGCAGCTCCTCCCGAACCCGCTCCCTCTCCTCCAGCTCCATCCTGGCTGCCTTCAAACCCTCCCTGCTCCTCTGCTTCACGCTGGGAACGAAACACAAGACGCATACGTCCAACAAGATGAACAAGGTTGTAACATCTTTGTCTTACCTTAAATCCATGAAAGTGAGAGATGGCATTGAGGATGAAATCCAAACACAGACACTCATGGCAGTTAAAGTGTTGTCAGTTTAAACACGGCACAACCTCAGAGGCACCGCAGGCCGACCCACTTTCGCCTGCATATGCAGCCAAAGCAGGGATTATGGGTAACTACGTTTTTTTTGTTTTGCCTTGGAAAAAAATAATTTATACATTAACAAAATGAGAGCACAGCAAGTGATGCAGGAAATGTACATTATATGTAAGGTGATTAATAATAATTAATTTAATGAAATCAAAGTGGAAGTCTTCAGCCACATAAAACATAAATTAAGTTATTAAGCACCCATCCTACCTGGCGTAACGAGCCTGCATTGCCTGCAGCTGCTGACAGAGCGGAGTGGGAGGAGCCTGCTCCAGGTGGGCGGGGACACCTAGCAGCCTGGCCGTGCGCAGCTCAAGTGCGGACAGGGCTCGATGTTCGCAGTCCAGTCGGTCCTGGTATTGTTCCCAGGACTGAAGCAGGTCCTGGAGGTCTTCAGTGGAGGTTTTCACCCAGGAACCATCAGGACGCTCCGCCTCCACCTGCACCAGGAGAGCAGAGGTCTTCTCCACCTGAGGGACCACACACAGTCTTAATAACCCTTCATAGCAACAGACATATCAACGCTTCATTGAAATGTTCTTTTAGTTGACATGGGTGAAAAAGTTCTGTTTCATGTTGTGTTCCTGTACTTTTACTCACACTGTTGGTGATTTCACTCCATTCTGCGATCCTCTGTTTACTGCGAGTCGTCAGCTCCCGTGTGCAGCGGCGTAACCTGGAAATGTGTCTCCAGAGCGCCGCCACGCCGGCCTCCCGGCCTCCGCGACAGCTCTGCTCGGTGCACCACTCCTTCAGCTCCTCCAGACGCTGCTGCAGGGACTCCATCTCCTCGGCAAGAACCTGAGTAAGAGAGTTGATCAATATAGATAGGATAATGTATACTTGATTATATCTATATTATTATAAGATAGATATAATAATATATACAGTATGTGAAGATAAAGTGGTAATTAAATACAAGTAAAAAGACAAAACTGATTGAGAAAGAGTGGTGACACTTTATGCAAAAGTTTGGTAATTAAGTAAGTAAGTAATTTGTGAAAAAAAAAACAGTGGATGACCTAATCAATTAACACACTTGCAATCAGATTTAGCAATGAGAAACTATTTTAATCCCAGAATCACCATGTTATAAGCATTATTCATAGGAACATCCTGATTTGATTGATTGATGATTTGTGTGTTTTTTTTATGTAAATTTGTTTTCAATCAACTTCTCAATTTGCTTCAAATCTAAAATTGTTCTCACTTTCTGACAAACAGTAACTTTTAGTGAAAAACATTACAAAGTGGTAAAAAAATAAGCAACCCAGGAGCAGAGAACCTGGAAGAAGAACCCCCATACGTACCCTGAGGTTGGCCTGCTGATCAGTGCAGTCAGCCAGACAGGTGACCTTCTGACAGATCAACTGTGAGAGGCTGTTCTCCGCCGTCTTCACGCGCTGCAGGATTTCAGCTCGACTTTTGGTGTATTTTCTGTGATGCTCTACACATCTAAAAGAGAGAATTTTTTATCTGTTCATGTAAAAGAAATCATCTGAATTGATAGAATGACTTGTATTCAATGATTAGGTATCATTTGAAAATGTTCAATACAGATACTTTTAATTTGACTATGATACCACAACGATACCATTATCAATGAAGAGGTATTATCTCAATGCAATCAGAGAAATTGAACTCATTACCCTTTGAGACTGTCCAGTCGCATGTGGCCCTTGGCCTGTAGAGTGGACATCCTCACCAGGAGCTGGCTCAGAATACTCTCCTGAAGCTCCTCCACCTTCTGGGTTGACAGGCAATGATGCAGGATAACTTGGTTCTGGAGGGCCTCCACGTGGGTCTGGAACTGCTGCTGCAGCAAGTTCAAGGCCTGCTGGGTCTCCTCGAGCCTTTCGGAGCAGAGACCAGCAGAGCCCTGCGGCGGCAGCATGGAGACCTCGACGTCCCTCAGGAATTGTGCTGCTTGTCTGACTGCGCATGTGTAGCTCCGCAGAGTCGTCTTGGCCTTGGAGAGGTCCTTCTACGATATAAGGAATATAACTTCTTTACTACACACTCCAATCGTATAGCACGGCAGTCTGATTTTCCAGTCCATTTTAAACAAAAATAACAATCGCTTTCTGCTGCGACTACAAATTAACAAACATACATGGACAAAAACTGTCCTAACTTATTGAAAAGCCTCTATCAAATCCATAAAAACGTGAAAAAACAACCAAACTAGAACAACGCAACTTGCCATTTGTGAGTCACATTCACTGAAGACAGCATTATTCAAGTCCATCAGATCTTGGGATCCACTTCTTTGTCCCTTTCCCTTCTTCCGCTCTAGAACCTGCAGCGCTCTCATTCTTGACTCTACGGTCTTTTTCAAATACAAGATTTTCCGGTATTCTTTGTCAATTGCGGCTTCGTTTGGTTGCAACGTGGGGATTTTCTGGAGCTCCTGCTTGGTCCTCAACAGGAAGGCCCTCGTTGCTGCCTTCTCCGAGTCGAGGTCCAGTTCCTTTAGCAGGTTCCACTCGATGACGCTGAGGTCGTTGTTGAGCGTCATCTCCAAGGTGTCGAGGCTCTCCTCATTCTGTTTCAGCCTCTGTTCCTCTGAGCTCAGCTGTGAGGGGTAAAGATCAGCGGAGATCGTCTGGAGTTCTGAGCAGGCCTCCTCAGACATATACTTTATTAGAGGAAGCTGGATTAGGAGGGTCTGGCAGACTTTGTACTTCTTCTCCAGAGCCCTGTCTTTGTTCTGTTGGACCTGCTCCTTGACATTCTCCCTGAGCTCCTCCACACACTGCCTCTTGGTCAGGTACTGCTCGTGACCTTTGGCTTTTGTTTCCAGAGTGACCATTTCACTGAGAAGTTCAGCAATGAGTGAGTGCAGTTCCATTGTCTTCCCCCGGGGAATCCACGGTTGCAGAAGGTCAACCTGGGACTTGTGCTCCAAAATCCTGTGTTTGAAAGGCTCCAGTGCTTTCAGGGCCTTGCTTGTGATGGGGAACCTGAGTCTATTCAGATCTACTGACATCTGCCTCAGGCTCTTTTCAATGGTGACCAGGTTTTTCTTGCTTGAATCTACAGTCTGGGTAAGTTCATCCAGCTCATTTTTGTTGGCCCTTTCATAGCTGCTGATGGCGCTAATGTCCTCCTGGAGGTTGGTAAGCTTGTCAAACAGCTGACAGCTCTCTGTGACACTGAGTTCAGAGGCTATGTCTTTACTCTTCATCAAAAGAGCCTCACAGATGGCGGTCTGCTTCTCAGCCTCGGTCAGGGTCTCTCGTATCTGGCGAAGTCTACGATCGAGTTCAGTCGGGCTCCTGACTTCGCTGTCTGGACTCCTGGAGGCCTCTCTATGCAGATGAGCCAAAACCCAGGAGTCCAGATCAGCGATCTGCTCCGACAGCTTTTCTCTGGTCTGCAGTCCCGACTCCAACTCTCTCACAGCCTTGGCCAGCTCCTTAGTAGTCGTCTTTGAGAGTTCATCAAGGGATTCCAGAGAGGAGCGCACCATGGGCACCTCTTCAGCCTGGTGCAGCTGTGGAAGGAGCTCCGTCACCTCCTCCACCAGTAACTCCAGTTGGCCTTGTTTGGCCACAACATCAGACTGCAGCTTCTTCAGATCTCTGAGCTGCCGGTGCACTTCCTCAGGGAGGAGAGCCACCCTCTTCCTCCTGCCTTCGATGTCACTCTCTGTCTGCTTTGCCCAGGCAAGACCGTCCCTCATCACCGAGACAATCTTCCCCATGATGGGGTTGCTGCTGGTCTGAGTTTGAGAGGACAGTAGCTCCTCTGTGTGGCAAAGTTGGTCTTTGACCCTCTGAAGCCCCCGCTGTATCTCTGCTTTATCCTTCTCCCTTCGTGAGCAGAGGAGCAACACCATCGATAGCTGCTGCACATGAAGGTATCTTTGCTGGGCAGCTTTGACCTCAGCATTTGCCACCATAAGCTGCTGGGCATTCGTGCAGTTCCACTGAGTGACTGCAAGAGATTGAAGGTTTTTGCCAATTTTCTCCAAATGTTCCATCAGACCTGATATCATTGACAGAAGGCTGCTGGTGTCGCGAGAATGGAAGTTTGTGTGGTACAAGGTCCTCTCTGTGGCTCCTTCCAGGCCTTTCCACTTCTCTTGAAGGTTCTTCTGCTCAGCCTGTGCGGTTCCTCGCTCAAACCAGCTAAGGTGGGGGCATAACTTGGTATGGGTCAGGAGCAACTCGCCGAGTATTGTTCTGTTCTCCTCCACACTTCTCTGTAAGGAGCATAGTCGCTCTGCCTCCTTGGAGCTGCTGTCCTCTGGAGGCCTGAAAGAACAAAAGCCAAGTCTTTAGATCATGTGCTATCGATTATATAAGATATAGTACGTTTGAGAGGTCATATTTTGTTTTCCATGGAGAAAAGAAAATAAGAAATAAAAAGAAACCATATATGACAACTCACATTCTGACAGCATCCAGTTCTGCTGTCAGTCTCTCCAGTGTGGTCGTGGCTGCTTCGGTCTGTCTGCAGTAATCATTCACCAGCTGTAGCTGAGCCTCTTTATTCTGGATGACAGCAGCTGCATCCTGAACAGCAGTCCTCCACTGCTCCACCACATCCTCAGCATACCCAGCATCCTTGATCTCAGCATCAGCTCCTCTCAGCTGGGAGAGCAATGACACCTGTGCCTGGGCAGTGTCTCGGCACTCCTGTACTCAGCACATGAAAGAAAACACAATTTAAAGACCATTATTCAAAGTAAAATGCAAGTCATTAAGCATTAGAGATGCCCAAATCAGTAGTTACTTTGGCATTAATGACCAACCTGCTGCCAACTCTGCCAGTATCTACAAATATCTGTTGCCATTAATCCTTAATTTATTTCTCTAGTGTGTCATGCATTTTGAATCACACCTTAGCCTCCACCAGCTGCTGGGCCATGGCTGTTGGGTTGAGCTCAGCCGGGCAGTTCTTGCAGCTTAGGACTTTAGACAACAGCCTTTTTAGGCGGTTGTCCAGATCACTGGTGGTTGTAATCAGAGCCTCTGGAGCATCCTCCAGTGGTTTACCCTTGAGACACAGAAACACATCACAGCCTGGAGTCTCAAAAATCAAGTTGAGGCCCATATGAGTTTAGATGACATGCAAGCATGATCAAATTAAAAAATATATATTTTAGACCAAGTCTGTTAACCGATTTAGGGCATATAAATGATCAGTTTTGACAACTAACCAAGGCAAATTTCAGGTAGCAGTTTAAAAACAAAAGACACCTTAGTACAGAGTCATAATGATACCTTAATGAATCTACTGCTGGGTCCTGTCCCTGAGAGTAGCTGTATTTCTGTGAGGATGTTCCTCACGGAGGATCCTTCTTGTTCCTCCATAACACGCTTTTCAGTGTTCACAACACTTGCTTCTGGTCGAGCTTTGCTTTCCTTAGAGGACAATCCCTCCTCCAGGGATACATCGTCCCAGATAATGCCAGATGATGATTTCTGAAGTGCCTGTAATGATGCAGGTGATGTGTTGCCAGCCTTGGACTCCTGCCCCCTCTGTGGACACACACAAAAAAACATTAATGCAGGTAAAATTCTGACCTATTATAAGTTCCCCCTGGAAGTGTAGCAAGACTTAATCCCTTTGACTTGCCAGATAGTGATATTGAAACAGTCATCAAAGCACCTTTAAAGAATGTTGGAGCAATTACAAACATGTACATGCAAAGGGGAGTCCATTTAGATTGAACTGTAAACTGCCAAAACGTAAAATATTAGTCTCCCACAACAAAGATACAAACATAGGAGGCACACTGTCAGGAGTCCAAAGAGTAATTTTGTTACATAAGAGATAACAGATGAGCTTCCTTTATGGCTCACCTGGGGCAAATCCATTCTTTGCAGCCTCCCTTCACCAGTGCTGTTGGTGGCCATTGGGAGTGGAAATCTTTGTACTTCTACATTGATCATCTTTCCCCTTTCCTCTTCATGAATTGTTCTCTTCTTCCCCTTCTTCTTATTTTTCTTCCCACCTGTGGTGCGTCTCTCTGTTGGGGGGCTAGGGACCACAGTACATTCAGACAGGGATTGGGTAAAGCTTTCTCGCAATTCTCCCCTGGTCATTTTATCGGTAGACATGTCAGGCTGAATGTCAGTGGTGGTAACTTCCGTGCTATCTTGGACTGTTTCAAACTCAATGTCATGTGACACGCCATGATCCTTGACCTCTGTGGGTATTTCCTTTGTCTTCATCTTGACCATGCTCATCTTGAGTGGAGACTTTCCTGGCAGATTGTTCAGGAGTTCATCATGAAAACCTTTTGTCGAAACTTTAGCATGCACTTCTGGCACATTGGAATCCTTGATCTTTTTGCCTTTTTTCTTTGTCTTCTCTTCTACGTTGGTCATCTTGACTGCAGGGTTTTCTGCCTGAATTGCAGCTATAGTCAGGTCTTTGCTTTCTGGCACATTTTCATCCTGGATACTTGTCAGATATTGATCAATCCCTGGTGCCTTTGCTATTGTGACAGATATATTTTCATTTTCTTTTAAAGTGTCCTGTGTGCCTGATTGTAAAATGCAAACTTCTGCCCCTTTGCCTATTTTCTCCATCTTTGTCGACCACCTTTCATCCAGGCTCTGGGATGCATCGTGCAGGTCTTTTGTCTCCACTTCAGCATCCACTTCTTGCAAGTTGCAATTCTTGCCCTTTTTGTGTTTTTTCTTTGTCTTCACTTCTATCTTGGTCATCTTGACTGCAGTCTTTTGTGGCTGTACATCAGCTGAAGTAAGTTCTTTACTTTCTGCCACTATTTCACCCTGGATAGTTGTTTGGTCCACATCAGTCTCTGGTGTTTTTGTTGTTGTAAAAGACGTAATTTCATGTTCCTTTATAGTGTCGTTTGTGAGTGGTTGTAAATTGCATACTTCCACCCCTTTGTGGATTTTCTCCATCTTTGCCGACTTTTCATCCAGCCTCTGGGATGCATCATGCTCGTCTTTTGTATCCACTTCAGCATGCACTTCTTGCACATTGGAATCCTTGACCTTTTTGCGTTTTTTCTTTGTCCTCACTTCTACATTGGTCATCTCAACTACAGTCGTTTGTGGCTCTACATCAGCTGAAGTCGATTCTTGACGTTCTGGCACTTTCTCGCCCTGGATACTTGTTTGGTCCTTATGAATGATTGGAGCACTGGCTGTAAATGACGTAATTTCATGTTCCTTTATATTGTCCTGTTTGAGTGGTTGTAAATTGAACACTTCCACCCCTTTGTGGATTTTCTCCATCTCTGCCGACTTTTCATCCAGGCTCTGGGATGCATCATGCTCGTCTTTTGTATCCACTTCAGCATCAGCTACTTGCAAGTTGCAATTCTTGCCCTTTTTGCGTTTTTTCTTCATCTTCACTTCTATCTTGGTCATCTCGACTGCAGCCTTTTGTGGCTGTACATCAGCTGAAGTAAGATTTCTGCTTTCTGGCACTATTTCACCCCTGATACTTGTTTGGTCCACATCAGTCTTGGGCGTTTTTGTTGGTGTAAAATACGTAATTTCATGTTTCTTTGTAGTGTCCTGTGTGCCTGATGGTAAGATGCAAACTTCTCCCCCTTTGCCTATTTTCTCCATCTTTGCCGACTTTTCATCCAGGCTCTGGGATGCATCGTGCAGGTCTTTTGGCTCCACTTCAGCATCAGCTACTTTCAAGTTGCAATCCTTGACCTTTTTGCGTTTTTTCTTCATCTTCACTTCTATCTTGGTCATCTCGACTGCAGTCTTTTGTGGCTGTACATCAGCTGAAGTAAGTTCTTTACTTTGTGCCACTATTTCACCCTGGATACTCGTTTGGTCCACATCAGTCTCTGGTGTTTTTGTTGTTGTAAAAGACATTATTTCCTGTTCCTTTATGGTGTCCTTTGTGAGTGGTTGTAAATTGCATACTTCCACTCCTTTGTGGATTTTCTCCATCTTTGCCGACTTTTCATCCAGGCTCTGGGATGCATCATGCTCGTCTTTTGTATCCACTTCAGCATGCACTTCTTGCACATTGCAATCCTCTACCTTTTTGCGTTTTTTCTTTGCCTTCACTTCTACAGTAGTCATCTCAACTACAGTCTTTTGTGGCTGTACATCAGCTGAAGTCGATTCTTGACTTTCTGGCACTTTCTCGCCCTGGATACTTGTTTGGTCCTTATGAATGATTGGAGCATTGACTGTAAATGACGTAATTTCATGTTCCTTTATATTGTCCTGTTTGAGTGGTTGTAAATTGAACACTTCCACCCCTTTGTGGATTTTCTCCATCTCTGCCAACTTTTCATCCAGGCTCTGGGATGCATCGTGCAGGTCTTTTGTCTCCACTTCAGCATCAGCTACTTGCAAGTTGCAATTCTTGCCCTTTTTGCGTTTTTTCTTCATCTTCACTTCTATCTTGGTCAACTCGACTGCAGTCTTTTGTGGCTGTACATCAGCTAAAGTAAGTTCTTTGCTTTCTGGCACTATTTCACCCTTGATACTTGTTTGGTCCACATCAGTCTCTGGCGTTTTTGTTGTTGTAAAAGACGTCATTTCATGTTCCTTTGCAGTGTCCTGTGTGCCTGATGGTAAAATGCAAACTTCTGCTTCTTTGCCTATATTCTCCATCTTTGCCGACTTTTCACCCAGGCACTGGGATGCACTGTGCAGGTCTTTTGTCTCCACTTCAGCATGCACTTCTTGCATGTTGCAATTCTTGCCCTTTTTGCATTTTTTCTTCATCTTCGCTTCTGCCTTGGTTATCTCAACTGCAGTCTTTTGTGGCTCTACATCAGCTGAAGTTGATTCTTTGCTTTCTTGCACTTTCACGCCCTGGCTACTTGTTTGGTCCATATGAATGATTGGAGCGTTTATAAAGGAACATGAAATGACATCATTGACAACAGTGTCCTGTGTGACTGGTTGTAAATTGCACACTTCCACTCCTTTGTGGATTTTCTCCATCTTTGCCGACTTTTCATCCAGGATCTGGGATGCATCAAGCTCGTCTTTTGTATCCACTTCAGCATGCACTTCTTGCACATTGCAATCCTCTACCTTTTTGCGTTTTTTCTTTGCCTTCACTTCTACAGTAGTCATCTCAACTACAGTCTTTTGTGGCTGTACATCAGCTGAAGTCGATTCTTGACTTTCTGGCACTTTCTCGCCCTGGATACTTGTTTGGTCCTTATGAATGATTGGAGCATTGACTGTAAATAACGTAATTTCATGTTCCTTTATATTGTCCTGTTTGAGTGGTTGTAAATTGAACACTTCCACCCCTTTGTGGATTTTCTCCATCTCTGCCGACTTTTCATCCAGGCTCTGGGATGCATCGTGCAGGTCTTTTGTCTCCACTTCAGCATCAGCTACTTGCAAGTTGCAATTCTTGCCCTTTTTGCGTTTTTTCTTCATCTTCACTTCTATCTTGGTCAACTCGACTGCAGTCTTTTGTGGCTGTACATCAGCTAAAGTAAGTTCTTTGCTTTCTGGCACTATTTCACCCTTGATACTTGTTTGGTCCACATCAGTCTCTGGCGTTTTTGTTGTTGTAAAAGACGTCATTTCATGTTCCTTTGCAGTGTCCTGTGTGCCTGATGGTAAAATGCAAACTTCTGCTTCTTTGCCTATATTCTCCATCTTTGCCGACTTTTCATCCAGGCACTGGGATGCACTGTGCAGGTCTTTTGTCTCCACTTCAGCATGCACTTCTTGCATGTTGCAATTCTTGCCCTTTTTGCATTTTTTCTTCATCTTCGCTTCTGCCTTGGTTATCTCAACTGCAGTCTTTTGTGGCTCTACATCAGCTGAAGTTGATTCTTTGCTTTCTTGCACTTTCACGCCCTGGCTACTTGTTTGGTCCATATGAATGATTGGAGCGTTTATAAAGGAACATGAAATGACATCATTGACAACAGTGTCCTGTGTGACTGGTTGTAAATTGCACACTTCCACCCCTTTGTGGATTTTCTCCATCTTTGCCGACTTTTCATCCAGGCTCTGGGATGCATCATGCTCGTCTTTTGTATCCACTTCAGCATGCACTTCTTGCACATTGCAATCCTCTACCTTTTTGCGTTTTTTCTTTGCCTTCACTTCTACAGTAGTCATCTCAACTACAGTCTTTTGTGGCTGTACATCAGCTGAAGTCGATTCTTGACTTTCTGGCACTTTCTCGCCCTGGATACTTGTTTGGTCCTTATGAATGATTGGAGCATTGACTGTAAATGACGTAATTTCATGTTCCTTTATATTGTCCTGTTTGAGTGGTTGTAAATTGAACACTTCCACCCCTTTGTGGATTTTCTCCATCTCTGCCGACTTTTCATCCAGGCTCTGGGATGCATCGTGCAGGTCTTTTGTCTCCACTTCAGCATCAGCTACTTGCAAGTTGCAATTCTTGCCCTTTTTGCGTTTTTTCTTCATCTTCACTTCTATCTTGGTCAACTCGACTGCAGTCTTTTGTGGCTGTACATCAGCTAAAGTAAGTTCTTTGCTTTCTGGCACTATTTCACCCTTGATACTTGTTTGGTCCACATCAGTCTCTGGCGTTTTTGTTGTTGTAAAAGACGTCATTTCATGTTCCTTTGCAGTGTCCTGTGTGCCTGATGGTAAAATGCAAACTTCTGCTTCTTTGCCTATATTCTCCATCTTTGCCAACTTTTCATCCAGGCACTGGGATGCACTGTGCAGGTCTTTTGTCTCCACTTCAGCATGCACTTCTTGCATGTTGCAATTCTTGCCCTTTTTGCATTTTTTCTTCATCTTCGCTTCTGCCTTGGTTATCTCAACTGCAGTCTTTTGTGGCTCTACATCAGCTGAAGTTGATTCTTTGCTTTCTTGCACTTTCACACCCTGGCTACTTGTTTGTTCCATATGAATGATTGGAGCGTTTATTAAGGAACATGAAATGACATCATTGACAACAGTGTCCTGTGTGACTGGTTGTAAATTGCACACTTCCACCCCTTTGTGGATTTTCTCCATCTTTGTCGACTTTTCATCCAGGCTCTGGGATGCATCGTGCACATGTTTTGTCTCCTTTTCTGCATCCACTTCTTGCATGTTGCAATCCTTGCCTTTTTTCCCTCTTTTCTTTGTCTTCACTTCTATCTTAGTCATCTCAACTGCAGTCTTTTGTGGCTGTACATCAGCTGAAATAAGTTTTTTGCTTTCTGGCACTTTTTCGCCCTGGATCCTTGTTTGGTCCACATCAATCTTTGGTGTTTTTGTTAACTTAGAAGACATAGTTTCATGTTCCTTTATAGTGTCCTTTGTGACTGGTTGTAAAATGCACACTTCCGCCCCTGTCTCAAATTTATCCACTTTCGTCTCCAATTCAGCATGCACTTCTTTGACATTGCAATCCTTGACCTTTTTGTGTTTTTTCTTCGTTTTCACTCCTACCTTGGTCATCTCGACTGCAGTCTTTTGTGGCTGTATATCAGCTGAAGTAAGTTCTTTACTTTCTGCCACTATTTCACCCTGGATAGTTGTTTGGTCCACATCAGTCTCTGGTGTTTTTGTTGTTGTAAAAGACGTGATTTCATGTTCCTTTATAGTGTCCTTTGTGAGTGGTTGTAAAATGCACACTTCTGCCCCTTTGTGGATTTTTTCCATCTTTGCCGACTTTTCATCCAGGCTCTGAGATGCATTGTGCACGTCTTTTGTCTCCACTTCAGCATGCACTTCTTGCACATTGCAACCATTGACCTTTTTGCATTTTTTCTTCATCTTCACTTCTTCCTTGGTCACCTCAACTGTAGTCTTTTGTGGCTGTACATCAGCTGAAGTGAGTTTTTTCTTTTCTGGCACTTTTTCGGCCTGGATACTTGTTTGGTCCACATTAATCTTTAGTGTTTTGGTTATCTTCGAAGATGTAATTTCATGTTCCTTTATAGTGTCCTTTGTGACTGGTTGTAAAATGCAAACATCCGCCCCGTTCTCAATTTTCTCCATCTTAGCCGACTTTTCATCCAGGTTCGTGGATGCATTGTGCACGTCTTTTGTCTCCACTTCAGCATGCACTTCTTGGACATTGCAATCCTTGAGCTTTTTGTGTTTTTCCTTCATCTTCACTTCTACCTTGGTAATTTCGACTGCAGTCTTTTGTGGCTGTATCTCAACTGAAGTGTTTATCATAAAAGACGTAATTTCATGATCCTTGATAGTGTCCTTTGTGACTGGTTGTAAAATGCACTCTTCTGCCCCTTGGATTTTCTCCATTTTCACTGACTTTTCATCCAGGCTCTGGGATGCATCATGCGCTTCTTTTGTCTCCACTTCAGCATCCACTTCTTGCACATTGCAATTCTTCACTTTTTTGGATTTTTTCTTTGTCTTCAATTCTATCTTGGTCATCTTGATTGCAGTGGTTTCTGTCTGTGGCTGTGGATCAATTGAAGGCAGGTCTTTGTTTTCTGGCAGTTTTTCACCTGGGATACTTGCTTGATATAGATCAGTCCCTGATTCATTTGCTATTGTGAAAGATGTATTTTCATGTTCCTTTAAAGCTGTCAGTGTACCTGGTGGTAAAATGCACACTTCAGCCTCTTTGTGTTTTTTCTCTATCTTAACAGACTTCTGTACCAGTCTCTGGGTTTCATCGTGCACGTCTTTTGTGTCCACTTGAGCATCCATTTCTTGCACTTTGCTATCCTTGATCTCTGTGGGTCTTTCCTTTGTCTTCAGTTCTACTCTGCTCATCTCTACTGCAGTATTTTGTGGTTTGACATCAGCTGCAGTCAGTCCTTTACGTTCTGTCATGTTTTCGCCCTGGAAACTTGTTTGATCCATATCAATTGTTGGTGTGTTAGGTACTGTAAAAGACTTGATTTTGTGTTTCTTTATAGTGTCCTGTGTACCTGGTTGTAAAATAGACACTTCTGCCCATTTGTGGATTTTCTCCATCTTAACAGATGTTTCTTCCAGACTCTGGGGTGCAGCATATATGTCTTTCATTAATGCTTGAGCATCCGTTCCTTGCATGTTGCCATCCTTAACCTTTTTGTGTTTTTTCTTCGTCTTCACTTCAACCTTTGTCATCTCGACTGCAGTTTTTTCTGACCGCACTTCAGCTGACATCAGTTCTTCATTGCATTGGACACCTGTTTGATCAATCCTTGGCACCTTTGCTATGGTGACAGGTGTGATTTCATGCTTCCTTACAGGGCCATGTGTACCTGGTTGTAAAATACACACTTGGGCCCCTTTGTGGATTTTCTCCATCCTAACAGACTTTTCTTCCAGGCTTTGGGATGTATAATGCATGTCTTTTGTTGTTGACACTTTAGCATGCATGTTACAATCCTTGATCTCATTGGGTATTTCCTTTTTCTTCCCTTCTACCTTGGTAATATCTATATCAGCTGAAGTCGGTTCTTCACTTTCTGTTACTTTTACGCACTCAAAAGTAGCTTGAACAATTCTTGGCACTATTGTCATTGTAACAGAAGTGATTTCATGGTCCTTTATAGTGGCCTGTGTACATGGTTGTAAAATGTGCACTTCCGCACCTTTGTGGATCTTCTCAATCTTAAAATGTTCATCCAGGCTCAGGGGCGCATCATGCACTTTTTTTGTTGACTCTTCAGCATGTACCTCTTGCATGCCATCATCCTTGATCCTTTTTTTGGTCTTCACTTCTACCTTCATCATCGTGACTGCAGTGTTTTCTGCCTGTGCATCAGCTGACATCAGGTGTTTGTTCTTTGGCACTTTGTAACCTGGGATACTTGTTTGTTCTATATCAATCCTTGGTGCCTTTTCTATTGTCACAGGCATAACTTCATGTTCAGTAATAATGGCCTGTGTACCTGTTGGAGAAAGGCACACCTCAGCGCCTTTGGATATTTTCTTCATCTTAACAGACATTTCATCCAAGGTCTGGGCTTCATGAAGCAAACTCTTTGTCAATTCTTTAGCATACACTTCTTGCATATTGCAATCCTTGCCTTTTTTGTGTCTTTTCTTTGTCTTTACTTCTACCGTGGTCATCTTGACTGCACTCTTCTCTGGTTGCACATCAGCTGTAGTCAGTTTTTTGTTTTCGGGAACTTGTTGGCCCTGGATACTTGTTTGATCCATTGTCAGCCCAATAACCACATTTGATGCTAACTCAGGCTTCAAACAGTCATCTCTTTTCTTTGTATCTGCAGACTTTGTAACAATGGATCTTTCAGGTGTGTTTTTCAGGATAGAGACCATTTCCTTTGAGGGGAAAATTTGCTCACTCTTTATCCCCCTCCTGGTTGGTATGACTTTAGGTCGATTGGTAACAGCACTGTTGGTTAGCATCCTTAAGTCCAGGGAACATTTCTGCCCATCAGAGTCTTTCATTGGTTCAAAAAAATCCACGCTAGCAGCTTCTGGGAAAGGTGTTCGACCATTTGACTTTTTGGTTGGTGAAAGTTTATCTTTTTCCAAAAGAGTAATTTTTTTTGTTGCTGTGAGCACTTCTGACATTGAAGACAACTTCTGATGGTCAGTTTCATCCTTGGTCTTTATAAGCTCCTTGCTAGAAGGTTTTAAATAGACCTTTGGACTTTTTGCAGTTGAAGAATTCCCACACTCTGAGACTATCTCAGTTTCCTTGGACTTCACATCAATACCACCAAGAGAAGAGACTGGCTGTACATCTGTTGAAGGATTCGGCTTCCCTCTGGTAGGTATGGCAAATTGCTCCAAAACAGCAACTTCAGTTTGCTCGCTGACACCCAGTGAAGAATCCTGACTGTAAGGTTCTTTCTTGACATGCATCAGCTCGGTGGTAGATAATTTGGAGAAAAGCTTCGGACCCATTGACAATCTTTTGTTTGGTGAAAGCGTTCCTTTTTTTACAAAAGTAATTTCAGTTGTTGCTGTGACCACTTCTGGAGTTGCAGATGGCTTTTGACTATCAGGGTATTCCTTGGCCTTTCGAAGCTCTGCAGTAGCATGTCTTGGGGAATGTTTAAGAATATTTGACTTTCCTTTGGTTGCTGAAAGTTCACATTTCACACCAGTTAGTGTAGATGCTGTGACCACCACTGGAGTTGAAAAAGACTTCTTACTATTAGGCTCTGGGGAAAGTTTAGTTGGTGCTGTGACCACCTCTGGAGTTAAATATGTATCGTTACTGTCAGCCTCTTCTGTGCCCTTTGTCAGCTCTATGGTAGCAAGTTCTTGAGAAGGTCTCAGACTTTTTGAATTTCCTTTGTTCCTTTTTCCTTTTTCAACAGAAATTTTGTATTGGTACTGTAATCACTTCTGGAGTAGAAAATGGCTTCTTATTGTCAGGCTCTTCCTTTGATGTTATCAGGACTGTAGTAGCAAGACCAGGTGAAAGTCTGAGATCCATGGATTTTATTTTGGTTGGTGAAAGTTCACCTTTTTCCACAACAGCAATTGTAATGATTTCAGTTGGTGCTGTGACCACCTCTGGAGGTGGAGATGGCTTCTGATTGTCAGACTTTTTCTTGATATTTGTAAGGTCTGAGCAAGAATGGTCTGGGGAAAGTTTTCCCTTTGACATTTCTTTGGTAGGTGACATTTTAAAGTTTTCCACAACAGCAATTTTAGTTGGTCCTTGTACCACCTCTGGAGTAGGAGGAAGCTTCTTGCTTTGAGCCACTGTATTGGTCTTTGTGCGCTCTGTGGTAGCAAGATCTGGGGAAAGCTTAAGGCCCTTTGACGTTCCTTTCGTAGGTGAAGGTTCAACCTTTTCCATAACAGCAATTTTAGTTGGTTCCGTGACCACCTCTGGGAGTGAATATGGCTTCTTACTTTCAGCATCTTCATTGGTCCTTGACAGCTCTTTGGTATCAAGTTCCTTGTGATGTTTCAGACCTGATGAGGTTTCTTTGGTTGGTGAAAGTTCAACTAATTCCACAATAGCAAATTGATTAACTTTAGTTGGTGCTCTGGCCACTACTTCAGTTGAACATGGCTTCTCAATGTCAGCCTCTGTTTTGTTCTTTGTCAGCTCTATGGTTGCAAGTTCCTGTGAAAGTTTCAGATCCATTGACTCTCTTGTAGTTGTCGACAGTTCAACTTTTTCAAAAACACCAATTTCTGATGGTGCTGTGACGACCTCTGGAATTGAAGATGGCTTATGACTCTCAGGCAATTCTTTGGTCTTCATAAAATCTGTGCTAGCAAGTTCCAGGGAAATGTCATGCTCCTTGAACATTCCTTTGTTTGGTGACATTTTACCATTTTCCGCAACATCAATTTTAGTTGGTCCCATGACCACCTGTGGAGTAGAAGGTGGCTTCTTGCTTTCAGCAACTTCCTTGGTCTTTGTAAGCTCTATTGGTCCCATGACCACCTCTGGGATTGAAGATGACTTCGTACTCTCAGCATCTTCTTTGGTCCTTGAGAGCTCTTTGGTATCAAGTTCCTTGGAATGTTTCAGACATAATGATGTTTCTTTGGTTTGTGAAAGTTCAACTAATTCCACAATAGCAAATTGATTAACTTTAGTTGGTGCTCTGGCCACTACTTCAGTTGAACATGGCTTCTCACTGTCAGCCTCTGTTTTGTTCTTTGTCAGCTCTATGGTTGCAAGTTCCTGTGAACGTTTCAGATCCATTGACTCTCTTGTGGTTGTCGACAGTTCAACTTTTTCCAAAACACCAATTTCTGATGGTGCTGTGACCACCTCTGGAATTAAAGGTGGCTTCTGGCTCTCATGCACTTCATTGGTCTTCATAAAATCTGTGCTAGCAAGTTCTGGGAAAGTTCATGTCCCATTAACTTTCCTTTGGTTGTCAAAAGTTTAACATTTTCAACCACAGCAATTTCAGTTTGTGCTTTGACAACCTTTGGAGAAGAAGGTGGCTTCCTGCTTTCAGCCTCTTCCTTGGTCTTTGTACGCTCTGTAGTAGCAAGATCTGGGGAAAGTTTAAGGCCCTTTGACGTTCCTTTCGTAGGTGAAGGTTCAACCTTTTCCATAACAGCAATTTTAGTTGGTTCCGTGACCACCTCTGGGAGTGAATATGGCTTCTTACTTTCAGCATCTTCTTGGTCCTTGACAGCTCTTTGGTATCAAGTTCCTTGTGATGTTTCAGACCTGATGAGGTTTCTTTGGTTGGTGAAAGTTCAACTAATTCCACAATAGCAAATTGATTAACTTTAGTTGGTGCTCTGGCCAACTTCAGTTAACATGGCTTCTCAATGTCAGCCTCTGTTTTGTTCTTTGTCAGATCTATGGTTGCAAGTTCCTGTGAAAGTTTCAGATCCATTGACTCTCTTGTAGTTGTCGACAGTTCAACTTTTTCAAAAACACCAATTTCTGATGGTGCTGTGACGACCTCTGGAATTGAAGATGGCTTATGACTCTCAGGCAATTCTTTGGTCTTCATAAAATCTGTGCTAGCAAGTTCCAGGGAAATGTCATGCTCCTTGAACATTCCTTTGTTTGGTGACATTTTACCATTTTCCGCAACATCAATTTTAGTTGGTCCCATGACCACCTGTGGAGTAGAAGGTGGCTTCTTGCTTTCAGCAACTTCCTTGGTCTTTGTAAGCTTTATTGGTCCCATGACCACCTCTGGGATTGAAGATGACTTCGTACTCTCAGCATCTTCTTTGGTCCTTGAGAGCTCTTTGGTATCAAGTTCCTTGGAATGTTTCAGACATGATGATGTTTCTTTGGTTTGTGAAAGTTCAACTAATTCCACAATAGCAAATTGATTAACTTTAGTTGGTGCTCTGGCCACTACTTCAGTTGAACATGGCTTCTCACTGTCAGCCTCTGTTTTGTTCTTTGTCAGCTCTATGGTTGCAAGTTCCTGTGAACGTTTCAGAGCCATTGACTCTCTTGTGGTTGTCGACAGTTCAACTTTTTCCAAAACACCAATTTCTGATGGTGCTGTGACCACCTCTGGAATTAAAGGTGGCTTCTGGCTCTCATGCACTTCATTGGTCTTCATAAAATCTGTGCTAGCAAGTTCTGGGGAAAGTTCATGTCCCATTAACTTTCCTTTGGTTGTCAAAAGTTTAACATTTTCAACCACAGCCATTTCAGTTTGTGCTTTGACAACCTTTGGAGAAGAAGGTGGCTTCCTGCTTTCAGCCTCTTCCTCGGTCTTTGTACGCTCTGTAGTAGCAAGATCTGGGGAAAGTTTAAGGCCCTTTGACGTTTCTTTCATAGGTGAATGTTCAACCTTTTCAACAACAGCAATTTTAGTTGATTCCATGACCACCTCTGGGATTGAAGATGGCTTCTTACTCTCAGCATCTTCTTTGGTCCTTGACAGCTTGTTGGTATCAAGTTCCTTGGAATGTTTCAGACATGATGATGTTTCTTTGGTTGGTGAAAGTTCAACTAATTCCACAATAGCAATTTGATAAACTGAAGCAGTGGTCACAGCACCAACTGAAATTAAACATGGCTTCCCAATGTCAGCCTCTGTTATGTTCTTTGTCAACTCTATGGTAGCAAGTTCCTGAAAAGGTCTCATATCTGTTGACTGTCTTGTGGTGGTCGGCAGTCCACCTTTTTCCATAACAGCTATTTCTGTTGGTGCTGTGACCGCCTCTGGAATTGAAGATGGCTTATGACTCTCAGGCAATTCTTTGGTCTTCATAAAATCTGTGCTAGCAAGTTCCAGGGAAATGTCATGCTCCTTGAACATTCCTTTGTTTGGTGAAATTTTAACATTTTCCGCAACATCAATTTTAGTTGCTTCCATGACCACCTCTGGAGTAGAAGGTGGCTTCTTGCTTTCAGCAATTTCCTTGGTCTTTGTAAGCTCTATTGGTCCCATGACCACCTCTGGGGTTGAAGATGGCTTCTTACTCTCAGCATCTTCTTTGGTCCTTGACAGCTTGTTGGTATCAAGTTCCTTGGAATGTTTCAGACATGATGATGTTTCTTTGGTTGGTGAAAGTTCAACTAATTCCACAATAGCAATTTGATCAACTGAAGCAGTGGTCACAGCACCAACTGAAATTAAACATGGCTTCTCAATGTCAGCCTCTGTTATGTTCTTTGTCAACTCTATGGTAGCAAGTTCCTGAGAAGGTCTCATATCTGTTGACTGTCTTGTGGTGGTCGCAGTCCACCTTTTTCCATAACAGCTATTTCTGTTGGTGCTGTGACCACCTCTGGAATTGAAGATTGCCTATGACTCTCAGGCACTTCTTTGGTTTCATAAAATCTGTGCTAGCAAGTTCCAGGGAAATTTCATGCTCCTTGAACATTCCTTTGGTTGGTGAAATTTTAACATTTTCCTCAACATCAATTTTAGCTGGTCCCATGACCACCTCTGGAGTAGAAGGTGGCTTCTTGGTTTCATCAATTTCCTTGGCCTTTGTAAGCTCTGTTGGTCCCATGACCACCTCTGGGATTGAAGATGGCTTCTGACTGTCAGCATCTTCTTTGGTCTTTGACAGCTCTTTGGAGTCAAATACCTCAGAACATTTCAGACCTGATGAACGTTCAGCTTCTTCCAAGAAAGCAATTTGAGTAACTTCTGGTGGTGCTGTGACCAGTACTTCAGTTGAACATGGCTTCTCACTGTTAGCCCCCTTTTTGTTCTTTGTTAGCTCTATTGTAACAAGTTCCTGGGAAAGTTTCAGATCTGTTGACTTTCTTGCGGTTGGTGAAAGTTCACCTTTTTCCAAAACAGTATCTTCTGTTGGTGCTGTGACCACCTCTGGAATTGAAAATGCTCCTGACTGTCAGCCTCTTTGGTCTTTGACAGCTCTGTTCCAAGTTTCTGAGAATGTTTTAGATCCAGCATCCTTTTGGTTGGTGAAAATGTAACTTTTTCAACAAAAGTAATTTCAACTGGTCTTATATTCTCTTCTGGAGTCGAAGGTGGGTTTTTACCATCAGATTCATTCTTGGCCTTTGTCAACTCTTTACTATGAAGTTCTAAAGAAATCTTTAAAATCGTTATTTTGGTTGGGGGAAACTCACAGTCTTTAACAAGATCAGTTTCAATTCTTCCTTTACTTACCTGTCCTGTTGCAGTCTTTCCACCCTTAGATTCATCCTTAGCCTCCTCAGACTCCATGTCAATACTTTCAGAAAACACAGCCACTGGTTCTACAGTAGTCGAAGCATCAGGTCCCTTCGGCTTGTTTCGGGCTTGTGCAGATGGCTTCTGACTGTCAGGCACTTCTTTGGTCTTTATAAGCTCTGTCCTAGCAGGTTTTGGGGAAAGTTCATGCTCCTTTAACATTTCTTTGGTTTGTGAAAGTTTCACATCAGTTGGTGCTTTGACCGCCTCTGTAGAAGGTGGCATCTTGCTTTCAGCCATTTCCTTGGTCTTTGTAAGCTCTGTGGTAGCATTCTCTGGGGAAGGTCTGAGTTCCACAACAGTAATTTCAACTGGTCCTGTGAGCTCTTTTGGAGTTGAAGGTGGCTTTTGACTATGAGACCCATCCATGGCCTTATGCTCACTATGAAGTTCTAAAGAAACCATTGGACTCTTTGACTTTGTTGGGGAAAACTCACTGTCTTTAACAACATCAGTTTCAATTCCTCCTTTACTTACCTGTACTGTTAAAGTATTCCCACCCTCAGATTCACCCCTAGTATCAACCATTTTGGCTGGGGAAAGCATTCCCTTGTCCACAACAGCAATTTCAGTTGGTGCTGCAAACACATGTGGAGATGAAGATGGCTTCTGACTGTCAGACTCATTTTTGGTATTTGTCAACTCTGTGGTAGCAAATTTTAGAGAAAGTTCCCTTTCTAGAGAAAGGCCGTTTGAAATTTCTTTGGTAGGTGAATTTTTACATTTTTCCACAAGAGTAATTTCAACTGGTCCTGTGGGCTCTTCTGGAGTTGAAGGTGGCTTTTGACTATGAGACTCATCACTAGCCTTTGTCATATGCTTGCTATGAAGTTCGAAAGAAACCATTGGACTCTTTGACTTTGTTGGGGAGAACTCACCATCTTTAACATCAGTTTCAATTCCTCCTTTACTTACCTGTCCTGTTAAAGTATTCCCACCCTCAGATTCACCCCTAGCATCAACCATTTTGGCTGGTGAAAGCATTCCCTTGTCTACAACAGCAATTTCAGTTGGTGCTGCAAACACATGTGGGGGTGAAATTTCTTTGGTAGGTGAATTTTTACATTTTTCCACAAGAGAAATTTCAACTGGTCCTGTGACCTCTTCCAGGGCGTAAGATGGATTCTGACTATCAGACTCATCCATGACCTTAGTCATCTGCTTGGTATAAAGCTCTAAAAAAACCTTTGGACTCTTTGACTTTGTTTTTATAGAGGAAACCTCACAGTCATAAACAAAATCAATTTCAATCTCTCCTTTACTTACCGGTCCAATTGAAGTCTTCTCGCCCTCAGATTCGACCACAGTCTCCATAGATTCCACGTCAATACACCCAGCAAGAGCAGAAAGTGGCTCTACAGCAGTCGAAACATAAAGTGTCTTCGGCTCCCCTCTGGGATCAAATGAAGACTTCTGCATGTCAAGTCCTTTTTTAACATCCACAAGCTCTGTGGGAATCAATTCTGAGGAAAGCGTCAGATCCATTGACAATATTTTGGTTGGTGAGAGCATTTCCTTTTCTACAACAGTCATTTCAGTTGGTGCTGTGACCACCTCTGTCAGCTCTGTTGTAACAAGTTCTGGGGAAAGTTTTTGACTCTTCGGCTTTATTTTGGTTGATGAAAGGTCTTTTTCCACAACAGTAATTTCAATGATGTCAGTTGGTGCTGTATTCACCTCTGGAATTGAAGCTTGGCTTTGACTGTTCTGATGTCCAGGTGAAGTCTTCCCTCCCTCAGATTCTAATTTAACTACATGGTCAATAATTCCGCCATGATCAGTGACTGACCCTAGAGTAGTCGAAAGATCAATTCCTTTCGGTTTCCTTCGGGCTGGTATGGCAAATTGCTCCAAAACTACAGCCTCATTTTGCTCTCGGTGATCCAGTTTAGACTTCTGACTAGCAAGCTCTTTCGTGACATCCATGAGCTCTGTGGTAACAAATTCAGAGGAAGTTGAAGTTTGTTTTTGACTCTCAGGATCTTCCTTGGTCAGCTCTGTGGTAATACATTCTACAAAAACATTTGGATCCTTCGACTTTCTTTTGGCTGGTGAAAGGTCACTTTTTTGCACAACAGCAATTTCAATTATTTCAGTTGGTGCTGTGACCATTTCCGGAGTTGAAGATGGCTTCTTACTCTCAGGCTCTTCCTTGGTCTTCGTCAGCCCTGTGGTAGCAAGTTCTGGGGAAAGTTCGAGAGTCTTTGACTTTGTTTTTGTTGGTGCATGTTCGCCTTTTTCCACAACAGCAATTTCAATAATTTCAGTTGTTGCTGTGGCCACGTGTACAGTTAAAGATGGCCAATGAGTGTCAGGCTCTTCCTTTGTCACTTCTGTTGTTAGGAGTTCTGGGGAAAGTTTGAGAGTCTTGGACTTTCTTCCGGTTGGTAAGAGTTCATTTTTTTCCACAACAGAAATTTCTAAAATGTCATTTGTTGCTGTGACCACTGTTGTAGATGAGGATGGCTTCTGAGGGTCAAGCTCTTCCTTGGACTTTGTCAGCTCTGTGGTAGCAAGTTCTGGAGAAAGTTTGAGAACCTGCGATGGTAGTTTGGTTGGGGAAATTTGATCTTTTTCCACAACAGCAATTTCTATCATTTCATTTCTTGCTGTTACCACTGTTGTAGATGAAGGTGGCTTCTGGGTGTCAGGCTCTTCCTTGGATTTTGTCAGCTCTGTGGTGGCAAGTTCTGGGGGAAGAACCTTTGATGTTCTTTTGGTTGGTGAAATTTCACCTTTTTCCACAACAGTACTTTCAGCTGTTCCCGTCACCACATCTGGAATTGAACATAGCCTCTGACTGCCTTCCTTTGAGTTCTTCCTGATTGGTATAACCATAATTTCTTCCACAACAGCGGGTTCTGTTATCTGACCCTCAGGCTTCTCCGCCGCCCGTCTTTCATCCTTTTGAGAATGTTCCAGAGAAATGTTTTGACTCGTTAAATTTCTTGTGGTTGGCAAGAGCTCAAATTCTTCCACAATAGGAGTGTCAGTTTCTCCTGTGACTACCTGTGTAGTTAAAGAAGCCCCCTCATTTTCAAGTTCTTCTCTTACTTCCTTGGACTCCAAATAAATACTCCCGCCAATGCTAGGCTCTATGAGTGTTGTCAAAATGACAGCTTCTGTTTGCTGTAAAGATTTGTCATCTTGCATGGTTTCTGTCACATCTTTGGTAACAAGTTGTGGGGAAGGTTTAAGTCCCTTTGACTTTTCTTTGGTGGGTGAAAGCTCCCCCCTTTGCACAACAATACTTTCAGATGGACCTTCAGATACTATCCCTTTGGGAGATGCCTCAGTGTCAGGAAGTTTAAGAGGGGGTTCTGTACTCTTTGACTTTCTCTTAGGTGGTTGAAGATTACATTGTTCCACAACAGCAGGCTTAGCTTGCACAAACTCTGGGGTTACAGGATACTTTCCAGGTTCTTGTTTTGTTTCTTTAGGCTCCACACCAGAAATAATATCAAGGCGAGACACTGGCTCTGAAATTGTGGAAACTTTAAGACCCTCTAAATTCCTTGTGGTTGGTAAAACTTGAATTTCTTCCACAACAATGGTATCAGTAGGCTTCTTACTTTTAGGCTTTTGCTTGGACTCAGTTTGCTCTGTGACTGTCTTAGTGGTGGGTTCACCTGCAACATCAACTGTTAAAGGGAGAAAGGTGAATGGCCCCGACACATCTAGAACAATGGTAGCGATACGCTTTGTTTCTTCCAAAACAATTGCTTCAGTTTTCTCTCCAGAGCTCAATGTAGGCATCTGACTTTCAAGCTCTTGTTTAGTGTCAGCCACCTCCTTGGTAATGTGTTCTGTGGAGAGTTTTGGACCCTCTGATCTTCTTTTGATTGGAGAAGGTTTTTTTTCTATCACAACAGTCATTTCAGTTGGTTCTGTGACCACCTGTGTAGTTGAAAGAGATTTCAGGCCGTCAGGTTTCTTCTCCCCACCTGTAGTTATATCAACGGCTGACACTGGCTCTTGAACAGAGGTAATGTCAAGACTCTTTGATTTCCTTCTGCTTGGTACAACCTTAGTTTCCTTCTCCACAACCACAGCTTCAGTTTGCTCTTTGTATTTCAGTAAAGGCATCTGACTGGCAGGCTCTTCCATGGTTTGCACTTTCTCAGTGATAGAAACTTCTGGGGAAGGTATTTTACTTTTTGACTCTCTCTTGGTTGGTGAAAGTTTACTTTCTACCAAAATAGCACTTTCGCCTGGCTGTGTGATCCTCTGTGCAGTTTCAGAAGTCTTCCCATTGTCAGGTTCCTTCTTAGTTTCTTCAGACTCTGCATAGCATTCAGTAGATGTACTCTGGCTAGCAATTGTCTCTGAAGGTGTGGAAACTCTTAAACTCTCAGATTTTTGCTCTTTTTGTACAGATTTAGGTTGCCCACAATCTGTTTCTGTGATAGATGCTGAAGTTTGGTGAGACGTCAGATTCTCAGCGTCTTTGATCTGGGCAGGTTTTGCAATAGTAATCTTTGAGGACACATCTGTACTTGTTGACTTTTTACTGGTAGGTTTAAGCTCTGCTTGCTCAACCACCTCTGTCTTAGTTTGCTCTGTGACTGGCTTAGTGGTGAGTTTACTTGCAACATCTGTTGTCAAAGGGACAGTACTGCATGTCTCTGATACATCTAGAACAATCGTAGCTATACGCTTTGTTTCTTCAACAACAATGGTTTCAGTTTTCTCTCCAGAGCTCAATGTAGGCTTCTGACTTTCAGGCTCTTGCTTAGTGTCTGCCACTTCCTTGGTAACTTGTTTTGTGGAGAGTTGTGAACCTTTTGATCTTCTTTTGACTGGAGAAAGCTTCTTCTCTATCACAACAGTAGTTTCAGTTGGTTCTGTGACCACCTGTGTAGTTGAAGAAGATTTCAGGCTGTCAGGTTCTTTCTCACTATCTTCCGGTTCCACATCACTAGTTTTGCTCTGGGCAACAACTTGCTGCAAAGGTGCGGTAAGTTCAGCACTCTTTGTCATTTGTTCCCTCAAACTCAAAACAGACCTCTTACTGTCCTCTGTAATCTGTACTGCCTGCTCACTTTGTTTTAAAACATCAGTTTCAATCGGCCCTGGAACACGCTCTGAGATTGAAGACTGCTCAGGTTTCTTCGCCCCACTTGTAGTTATATCAACGGCTGACACTGGCTCTGGAACAAGGAATCATCAAGACTATTTGACTTCCTCCTGCTTGGTATAACCTTAGTTTCCTTCTCCACAACCACAGCGTCAGTTTGCTCTTTGTTTTTCAGTAAAGGCATCTGACTGTCAGGCTCCCCCATGGTCTGTGCTTTCTCCTTGTTAGAAACTTCTGGGGAAAGTTTTTTACTTTTTGACTTTCTTTTGGTTGGTGAAAGTTTACTTTCTACCAAAATAGCAGTTTCGCCTGGTTGTGTTATCCTCTGTGCAGTTTCAGAAGTCTTCTCGTTGTCAGGTTCCTTCTTAGTTTCCTGAGACTCTGCATAGCATTCAGTAGATATGCTCTGGCTAGCAATTGTCTCTGAAGATGTGGAAACGATTGAACTCTCAGATATTTGCTCTTTTTGTACAGATTTAGGTTGCCCACAATCTGTTTCTGTGATAGGTGTAGAAGCTTGGTGAGACATCAGATTCTCATCAGGTTTTGCAAGATTAATCTTTGAGGACACATCTGTACTCTTCAACTCTTTACTGGTAGGTTTAAGCTCTGCTTGCTCATCAACTTTGGTCTGAATTTGCTCTGTGACTGTCTTGGTGGTGAGTTTACTTGCAACATCAGTTGTCAAAGGGACAGTAGCACAAGGTTTTGATACATCTAGAACAATCGTAGCTATACGCTTTGTTTCTTCAACAACAATGGTTTCAGTTTTCTCTCCAGAGCTCAATGTAGGCTTCTGACTTTCAGGCTCTTGCTTAGTGTCTGCCACTTCCTTGGTAACTTGCTTTGGGGAGAGTTGTGAACCTTTTGATCTTCTTTTGACTGGAGAAAGCTTCTTCTCTATCACATCAGTAGCTTCAGTTGGTTCTGTGACCACCTGTGTAGTTGAAGAAGACTTCAGGCTGTCAGGTTCTTTCTCACTATCTTCTGGTTCCACATCACTAGTTTTGCTCTGGGCAACAACTTGTTGCAAAGATGCGGTAAGTTCAGCACTCTTTGTCATTTGTTCCGTTAAACTCAAAGCATACCTCTGACTTTCAGTTCCCTCTGTAATCTGTACTGCCTGCTCACTTTGTATCAAAACATCAGTTTCAATCGGCCCTGGAACACGCTCTGAGATTGAAGACTGCTCAGGTTTCTTCACCACACCTGTAGTTATATCAGCAGCTGACACTGGCTCTGGAACAAAGGAATCATCAAGACTATTTGACTTCCTCCTGCTTGGTATAACCTTAGTTTCCTTCTCCACAACCACAGCTTCAGTTTGCTCTTTGTTTTTCAGTAAAGGCATCTGACTGTCAGGCTCCCCCATGGTCTGTGCTTTCTCCTTGTTAGAAACTTCTGGGGAAAGTTTTTTACTTTTTGACTTTCTTTTGGTTGGTGAAAGTTTACTTTCTACCAAAATAGCAGTTTCGCCTGGTTGTGTTATCCTCTGTGCAGTTTCAGAAGTCTTCTGGTTGTCAGGTTCCTTCTTAGTTTCCTGAGACTCTGCATAGCATTCAGTAGATATACTCTGGCTAGCAATTGTCTCTGAAGATGTGGAAACGATTGAACTCTCAGATTCTTGCTCTTTTTGTACAGATTTAGGATGCCCACCATCTGTTTCTGTGATAGGTGCAGAAGCTTGGTGAGACATCAGATTCTCAGCAGGTTTTGCAAGATTAATCTTTGAGGAGACATCTGTACTCTTCAACTCTTTACTGGTAGGTTTAAGCTCTGCTTGCTCAACCACCTCGGTCTTAGTTTGCTCTGTGACTGTCTTAGTGGTGAGTTTACTTGCAAGATCAGCTGTCAAAGGGACAGTAGTGCATGGCTTTGATACATCTAAAATAATCTGAGCTGTACGCTTTGTTTCTTCAACAACAATGGTTTCAGTTTTCTCTCCAGAGCTCAATGTAGGCTTCTGACTTTCAGGCTCTTGCTTAGTGTCTGCCACTTCCTTGGTAACTTGTTTTGGGGAGAGTTTTGGGCCTTTTGATCTTCTTTTAACTGGAGAAAGCTTCTTTTCTATCACAGTAGTAGTTTCAGTTGGTTCCATGGCCATATGTGTAGTTGAAGAAGACTTCAGGCTGTTCTTATCATCTTCAGGCTCCACATTAGTAGTTTTGCTATGAGTAACAACTTGCTGCAAAGATGTAGTAACAGCACTCTTTGAAATGGTGGTCTCAGTTTGTTCTGTGACCGACTTAGTGGTGAATTCGCCTGCAACATCAGTTTTTACTGGGAGAGAAGTCAATGGCTCTGGTACATCTACAATAATGGTTGAAATCTGCTTTGTTTCTTCAGTAGCTCCTATGGGACTTCTGGGTGACCCTTGAGTAACAGTTTTCTTCATATCAGGTTCCAATTTAGTCTGGCTAGGCTGTGTGTCAGTGGCGGGAGTCTTGGACTTCCTCCTGGGTGGTACAGGTGTACTTTTTTCACAAAGACCAGATGCAGACGTCTCAATGACCTTTTGGATCAGTACAGGTTCCTCAACAGCAGGTTTAGTTTGCTCAGCTCCAACAGGCTCAGCTGTGGTATCTGACATTTTACTTTTAAACTGTGCTGCTTGAGAAGTGTTGCAAGGTTGTTCTGTCAACGGTTCTAAAGCGTCTGTTGAAGATTTATTCTTTGTTGGTTCAATTGCGGTTTGCTCCATATCTTTAATTTCTTCCATGACTGCTGTCACAGTGGGCTTTGATGTTTTAGCCTCAGTTTGCAGCTCAACAGAAACTGACAATTGTTCCTCAGTAGATTTTTCTGTTAAGTCAACGTTTTCTTGGAATTTAACTTGTTGTTTTTTCTCAGGGGAGCTCTTGCTTTTTCGTGGTGGTGCCACTATAGATGTCTTTGTCTCTGCTGGATTACCATGAAGGACATCAGGCAGCTTTTGTTTACGCTTTCCATCAAGTTCCTTGAATGAAAAGGTAAAAAGTTGCATAATTACTCCAGAGTTACTTAATTTTGTTTAAGTATAGCATTTGATTAACCGCATATGATCTACAAATCTATCTAACATGATTTAAATACCTTTAAGCTCTGGTTGAGAGAAGCCTTGTGTGCGTCTGCTTCCTTGAGTGTCTCTGAACCATCTCTCTGCAGTTTCTCAGTCAGGACCGGCATCAAACATTCAGTTAGAAACTGCTGATGAGAAAGCGCCTCCTTCAGGTTGGACTGCAACGTTTCACCTTCCCCTAATGTCACCTAACAACAGGAGGAACACTTTTTAGTGTTTTTAGTGATGACAGATCAGTATGCTTGAGTGTGATCTGTCTTTGACAAAATCAGGCATTGGAACAAAGTTCTTGCATCGCCTTGGAAAACAATGAAGAGTGTTCAAAGATAGTAACCTGCATAGATGAAACGGACTCTGATGGTTTTTCTTTGTTCCATTCCTGCAGGGCGTGAAGACAGTCCATCAGACAGCGAGCTGTGTTCGTAGAGCAGGAACCCTGATGCTCACTCAGCCTGGACTTGAGACTGTAGACATATTTGAATCACGTGTCATTTTTCAGCATAAAACAGCGGGCAAAAGGACTTTAGTACAAGCACAAAAACAGATTCTTGCAAAACAAATAATAACAGATGCATATTTTCTCTACTAACAACTAGGAGGACAAGACATGGTACCTGTCATATTTCTGGGATAAGGACGTCAGTGCAGTCATGATTTCTGCCGGCAGCTCGTCGGTGGAAGATGTAGTGTTTACTTCCTGGTAAAGGTCTTGAAGTTTCACACCCAAATCTTTGAGTGATTTATCACAGTTCTAACAGTGGGAGGACAACAACATCATGGAAGTTATACTCACATGCCTGCAGGTGGAACATGGCAGCAGTTTTACAGTTATGATGCCAGCAATCAACTCCAATATTAACAAACTGTACATACACCTTTTCTTTAGGTTTCTTCGTGGGAACATAGCCTATAAAGAGATAAGGTATTAAAGCAGTAATAACCTGCAGGCTGTGCCAGTGCTGTTGGAGCTGAGCGATGTTGTTCTGTGGTTCGCTGTAACTGAGCGCCTGATCCAGAGAGCGGAGCTCCCACTGCAGGGCGGCGGTCCTATCCTTCAGCCCTTGGGCCCTCTTGGCCCGCTGACCGTCCAGCTCTTCCAGCCGTGCATCACAGGCCGTCAGACGCTTCCTCACCTCCTGCTCCGAGGTGGCACAGAGGTCGTGGAGGTGGCCGACCTCCAGGGTCAGAGCATCCCGACCTCCAGGGGTACAGAGGCTCAGCAAACTGTCTCTGGCAGAGTCCAGCTCCTTCATCTCTCTCTTCTCCCGGTCTACTGTCTGCAGCAAAGCCTGCCATCAGGAGGGAAAATTACACATTATTAGAATACAGGGGAAAAAACACATTTTCACTTCCTTGGAAAGAGCTTTTGAGTACTTGGTTAAAAGGTATAAAATCTATTTTTTTATTAGAGATGCAACTGTTGCAATTATCTTGGTCTGGTTTCTTAGTGACAGATGAGACTTGCCATTCTTTGGTGAAAAAGTGAACATCCAAAAACTTTCCAAACATGAATCATCTTATCTTAAACATCTTCCCTAAATGTATTGGTTTGTTACGAGCAAATAGATTCCTTACGTTTCGTGCAATACAGTACAATATGGATATTTTCATTGACCACCCCAAATAGATCCAACAACTGGGTATGTGTGTTATTATCCCACCTTCAGAGTGTTGACAACGTTGTGCAGACCCTGTCTGTCTGCTGGAGGAGCTCCCAGGCCTTTCACATGCTCCCTCAGCCAGTCCTGGGCCGCCTCATGCTGCTCCACCAGCTGGGTGCACAGCCTCTCCGTCAGGATGCCCTGCTCCAGGTCAGCCACCGCATCCTGAAAACAGGAGAGTTCTGCGTTTAAAAAGGGAGGCTGAAGGGAAACAGTGGGATAACGGATTGGGGGAGGGGAGATGATGTTGTTCTTTCGGACCGAAGAGGAAGAAGATGATGTTGTAATGCAGCATTAACTTGTGTCCAAATGATAAGAGAGCACACTCAATCCAATGTCATGATGACACAATAGACCAAAAATAAAAGTGTTACACATTATGAATGGAAAATATTTCCTGCCTTAGCAACTACTTCATTTGATTCTTAATAGTTTAGGACACGTTTACATCAACACATTACAAACTGAAAGACGCTATTATGTGTTTGTATCTTGTCACCACAGAGTGCTGAACTCACAGTGAGCTCTTTCAGCAGAGCAGGAATGGACTCCTCCTTGGCTGCCCAGGAGGGATCGGACCAGTCGGGGTCCTGTGTGACCTTAAACAGCTCTGCAGCCTTGAAGAGAACAGTGCAATAACAGTGGAGATGTTTTAAACCTCAAAGTCAACCTGATAACATTTATCTGAAATCACATTGTTTCACCTTTATTTCAGTTATACAAAAAAAAAAAAAAAAGCAATACATCTGTTATGTCTTATACTGCTACAGCAGACACGTTTACCTGTGTGCGGAGGGATGAGAGGGCAGGGGGCATAGCTGTGCACTGGTCCAGCAGGGTCCGGGCCTGTTCCACCGCCTGCCTCCGCTCTCCCAGGCCCGGCCAGGGGAAGACACACGGCAGGCCGGACGTCTGCTTCTGAAACTCGGACAGGCGGGAGGCGGTCTGGTCTCGCTGGTACTGACAGGACACCAGGCGCTCCACAACACCCTTCAACTGCCTGGTGGGTAACAGCGGATTGCAGATGACATTAGAAATCACAATCCAAATTCAGGATTCCATATTTCTTGAGGAAATGACTGACTTAGTATTAGAAACAAACAATCAACATTTTTGAGTGGTGTTCAGTGAGGTAAAAGAGAGAAAGGATCTGGGTGCCCTTTAAGCACTTTCACATTAGCCTTTCAGTCAGAGTAACGCCGGGTTCACACCGGCCGGGGAGCGCCATATTAAATGTATTGTCTCTTCCTGTTTCCCAGTGCGAGTCAATCGCGGTATTTTATTTTGAAAATTGCTTTTATTTTGAAAATTGACGGGTTTCTTTGTGTGATTTCCTGCCAGAATTGATGCGTTTCGCTCGCGGCACGCGCAAAAAAAATTGAGCAGACGCCGAAACGATCGCATCACGGCGCTCTGCGTCTGGTGTGAACTACACTATCGCTTAACAAGGGCGCCGAAAGGAAGCGGGCGCCGCTCCGCGCCTATTCGCGGCGCTTCCACGGCTGGTGTGAACCAGGCGTAATGTCCTCTGGTTAAGGTTGACTTCTGAAAACTAGTTTCAAAGAATTTAGCTTCAATAAACAAGTTTGATTAAATGCCACCAAAGGAATTGCTTAAGAACAATGACCAGCCCTTAAAAAACGGCTTCCTGTACCTTTGTGTCTCCTCGGCATCCTGCAGCACCGTCTCCCACTGCTGCTCGGTGTCTTCGACTGTCTTCTGAACCTCCAGTTTCTGGTCTCCCTGCAGGTCTTTGTGCTCACACAGACTCTGTGCTCGTCTCTTCAGCTCCATCACTTGAGCCTCACCCTTGGACTTGGAGTTCAAGATGGCCTTAAGACACAATCATGAACAAGTTCACCATTTTCTAAGTCATTCTTTCTTTTTCTAATGTTACATAAATTAATTAGAATACTACTTTGCTAGCGTCTTAATTGATGGACTCCACAATGACCCATGATTGTTAAAATGATTTGTGGTTGTACCTGTGCTGTGTTCAGCCTCTCCTCTATCTGAGCCCGGCTTGCCCTGAGTGCCGACCCCTTTGGAAGCCGCCTGTTGCTGCAGCTTTGTAACCCAGGTTTTGGTGGCTCCTGCTTTGGTGCGGAACGCCTCCAGCTCCCTGGAGAGCGAGTAATGGACCTCGGCTTTTTTCAGAGTGTTCTCTGCAGCCTGCAGGACTGTCCTCCACTGCTCCTCTGAGTCTTCTACCATCTGCTGGGCCTCTTGCCTCCTTTTCGGGGCCAGATCCTCCTGGTCGGACAGACTCTGGCTCCTTCTCTTCAGTTCTGTCAGCTTGGAGTCTCCCTCGGGCTTACAGCTCAGGATAGTCTGAGGGTTAAAAAAAAAAAGACTATTGAAACTGAAGCCTATTTTATCTGAGGATGAAGGAAGCATAAGCGAAAAGGATCAGCACAAACTTTTCATTGTTCAAACTGACCTGTGCCGTCTTAATTGTGTCTTCGGGATCCGTCGGACTATCCAGAGAGGAGAGTCTCTGCTGCTTGTCTTGCAGCCAGGCTCTGGTGTTGTCCCTCAAGGCTTCATAGTCCTTCAACTGGCCCTCCAGAGCACAGCGCCTCTCAGCCTGATCCAGGGCTTGTTTGGCATTCTGCAGGACTCTGGTCCAGTGCTCCTCAACGTCTCTCACTTTTTGTTGAACATCTTGTGTTTTGTGTTCCTCAAGGTCCTGACCACACAAACTCAGGACTTGTGTCCTGAGCTCCTGGAGCTTGGAGTCTCCTTCGGCCTTCAAGCTCATAATGGTCTGGGGGTTAGAAACAAAAGTCATGAGTTATAATCTCATAATTAAAGGGTAAGTTCTGTATTTTTCAACGTGGACTTTATTTTCCCATGTTGAGGAGGAGGAGTGAGGAGTGCCGGTGTTTGATACATATTTTATTTTTTACACTTTTATTATGAAAGCCTTTTTGTGCTAAGGAGGAGGATGTCATTCTTCCCTGTAACATGACCCATCAGCTCACCTGAGCAGTGTGAAGTCTGTCCTCAGCTTTGGTCTGGCTTTTCAAAGAGTCGAGTCGTCGTTGGAGGTCTGTGAGCCAGCTGCCGGTGTCCTGCTGCTGGGTGTCAAACTCTCTCAGCTGGAAAAAGACACTTATAATGAGTTAATATTCAAAGTTAAATGCATTTACAGCAGGACGAGATTATGAATGGCTTTTCTGCTAAGTGGTCTTCTTAGTTTTACTTAAAAACCATGCAAGCGTTACTTTGCATGCTGACTTTCAGTCAGAGCACCAGAGATACTGTGACAGCACTCCGTATAAGTGATTCTGGATAACAGCCAGTCGTCAAACCTCCAACGTCGTCTTCTCAGTCTTCTGGGTGATCTCGGCTCCTGCAGCAGCCTCGACCTGTGTCGCAGCCTGCAGGACCGTCCTCCACTGCTCCTCCGTGTCCCGGATGGTCTTCTGGACGTGGACTTTCCTACCCTGATCCGCGTCATGATTGTCACACAGACTCTGGCCTCGCCTCCTCAGGTTGTTTACCGTGCAGTCACCTTCAGGTTTGGCACTCAAGATGCTCTGCAGTAAAAAAAAATATTCATATGTAACTTTTAAACCAACTTTTCATTCCTTTGTTATTCATTGGTGTTAATGTTTTCCACAGTTTTAAAACCCAGAGAAATCTGTAATTGTTATCAAGGAAGCCTGTTTCATTCGGTCTCCTGTCGTCATATCCCCTTTGTGCGTCAGGGTTGTGGTTGTCTGCCAGAAGCTGTCATACATTGACTTTTTATCCTCCTTTTTTTATTTTACATCTGGATCTTAAGCTGAGCAAACATGAGCTGCAGCCTTCCGTGTTTGCCAAATGACGTCGGAGAAACAGTAGTTTATTTACATGACATCACTTGATTCAGTGTTTTACCGGTTTTAATCACCGAGTCAGTTTGTTCTGGAGAAGAGGGGGCCTCTGTGGATAATTTGGCTGTCAGTCAAACCCTCCCTAATGTCTGGATTTTAAGTTATCAGAGGAACAAGCTGAACAAACGTTAGTGGCAGCCTGGATCGCAGCCCCTCTGGGGGGGGACGTCCGTCGGAGAAACACAGATTTTTTTCATATGGCCATATCTACCAAAATCCAGAAAACACATCGCTACCGCAGAACAAGTTTGAACAGACCTGAGCCGTGTGACATCTCTCATCCGGGGGTGTGTGACTGCCCACGGCCTGCAGCGTCTGTTGTCTGTCCCTGATCCAGGACTGAGCTTTGTTGCTCTGAGCGTCGAAGTCGTCCGAGAGACTCCGGAGCTCCGCCTGCCTGGCGGTGAGCAGAAGTGTTTTCCACTGCTGCTCCGTGTCTCGTAGCGACTGCTGAACCTGCGGTTTCCTGCTCTCCTCCAGATGCTCACACAGACGTTCCCCTTGTGTCTTCAGGTCCAGCACCTTGGACTCTCCCTCAGGTTTGGAGGTCATAACAGCCTGCAGGTGAAGGCCCAGAAATGTATTTTTTTGTGTGAAAAATGTGTCTTTTTCAGATCCAATGACTAAAAGCAGTCATGTTCTCTTCCAACACAAGATGCATATATTGTGTGTTAGCAAATAATATAATTTAAAAACGGTAGAAGTGGTGTAGTGGTGCACTTCAGCCTCTGGTGGGCAAAATAAGTAGTACAACAACAAATACAGAACAACATGGAAAAAGGATCTTAAAATAAATCACACATGTAAAAACCAGACTTAGGAACCGGATCTCCAGATTTCTTTCCCAACTTGCCTTTCATGGCTGCTGCTGTAAAAAGAAACGCAGACATCTCTGACTTATAAGCTCACCTGTGTGACCTGTAACCTTTCTTCCAACTGCATGTGACTACCGAGGGACAACAGCTTCTGCTTCTGCTCCTTGATCCAGGACTGGATGCTTTCACGTTGGGTTTTGAAAGCATCTGAGTCCCTTTCAGTGGCAGCTTCGGTCTCCGCCTCGTTGAAGCCCTCCTCGGCAGCCTGCAACACTTTCCTCCACTGCTCCTCCGTGTGTCCGAGCGCCTCCTGAACCTCCCGTCTCCTGCTCTCGTCCAAGCCCTGGTTCTCACACAGACTCTGGCACTGTCGCTTCAGATGGTGGAGTTTTGAGTCTCCATCGGGCTTGGAGGTCAGAGTAGCCTGAGGAAAACAAATATCCCTTTAGGGGACCACGTTGCCTCCATCTTATAAACCCAGCCTTTACAAGCAGCTCTACACATTACAACCCACCACTCACTTCATCAGAATCATATTTCAAACTCACGTTTGCAATCTGGCGCTTTTCTTCAACTTGCATGCAACCACCGAGCGACTGCATGTTCTGCTCCCGGTCTCTAATCCAGGACTGAACGTCCTCAATCTGGGTTTTTACCGCGTCCAAGTCTTTGTCTAACAGGGTTTGTGTTTCCGCCTTGCTGAGATTGTCCTCGGCCGTCTGCAGCGCCGTCCTCCACTGCTCCTCGGTTTCTCTGAGTGACTGCTGAACCTCCTGTCTCCTGGCCTTGTCCAGGTCCTCCTGCTCACACAGACTTTTACTTTCTCTTTTCAGGTTGCTCACTTTAGAGTCTCCCTCGGGTTTGGAGCTCAGGATGGCCTGGTGATAAATGGGAAGACGAAGAAATGAAAATGAATGAGACGAAAAACGCAGTGCAGCAAAATAGTCTGTTCCACACCAGAAGTGCAAAATAAAAGAAGATGTGGATCAGGATCACTCACCTGTGCTTTGTGCTTCATCTCCTCTGTCTGGGTGCCAGGGGAGGTGAGGGGTTGCACAAGGTCAGTTATCCAGCTCCTGATGCACTTAACCTGGCTATTAAACTTGTCAAATCCCTCTTCCAGCGCGCTCTGGACGTCGGCCTGCGTCTGCAGCCTGCCCTCCAGGTTTCTGTAGCGTTGGATCAAGTTATCGCCGTCCTTCAGGAGGCTCTCAGCTCGGACGCCACGTCTGCGTACCGACGCTAAAAGCTCGCTGAGGCGCTCAGCTCTGCCGCTGTCGCATGGAAGGCAAGTAGAGGCAAGGTTTGAACAGGCAATTCAAAGTGCTGACATTAAGACAAGATATAAAAGTAACAAAGCAATATGTAAAAAGACAGGTAGACAAGACAAATGGAAACTAGGCTTCATGCTTTTGGTAATTTAACTCATTTAACTCTTTTTAAACCAATAATATACATATAATAATAATAATGAAATGTATATATTATTTTAGATCAAATATCAACATGATTATCAGAATGAATGCTGAAGATCACCTCTCGTCCTGAAGGTCTTTGAGGAGAAGTTTGACTTTGTCCGACTCCACAGACTGTTTTTCTTTGTTCTGCAGCCACTCACGGAAGCTATCGTGCTGCGTCTGCAGACTAGAGAACAAGAAAAACGTGATTACAATCAAACTTTAAACGATGAAAAAGACCCTTTACAGTATGTATCTTCATTTGCAGACTTGTTCAGGGAACCAACGAGGTAATTTACCTGTTCAAGTCACTGAGAAGTGGCTCCATTTGCTGCTGCCTGTCGTGGCAGTGGGTTGTGAACGTGCCCACCTCCTTCTGCTGCTCCTTCAGCCAGTCTGTGAACTCAGAGAGCTGCTGGGGGGGAACCTGCTGGCTGCCTCTCTCCAGCTGAGCTTTCAGCTGCTCCAGACGTTTTTCTGCATCCTTGGCTTTTAAGAAGCTCTGATGGACACGAGAGAAACTGTGAGGACTTCATTCACCATCCGGTAAATCCACCCGTCTGCCCATCCACGTGCTGATCTACTCACAGTGAGTCTTTGCAGGGACGTTTCCACGTCGGCTCTGCTCTCCGGGTGCTCGAAGCACTCGTTGACAGACAGCTGCAAGTCCTGGAACCAATCCTCAAACGACTGCCTTTCATCTGGAGACAAACGAAGAGATATTACCATCATATATTGCTACAAAACATGTATAAATATAATATCCCAAAAATCAAGATAGGTACAAATAAGGTATAATCAACCGTACTAAAATATTCAACATATACAGCAGATACTGAAAGACATAATATACCACATAATATAATAACAATAATAATAAAAAATAAATGTATTCTATATTTTATTCCCATATTTTTGTCTTGGGCCTTTTTTAATAGCATGTTTTCTTTTTTTACTTTTTGTAGTAGCATTGTTAGAGGGACCCTGAACAAACACAAGGATTTCTCCCCTGTAATTTAATGTATTGTATATCATCACCTGTCTCCTCTGTCATTTCCCAAAAGACATATTAAAACAGGAGACGCCACACTAACCGTTGATGACCTTGAGCAGCCCTTTGTCCCGCTCCTCTCTCTTCAGGTGGATCATGTCCTTGGTGCGGGAGATGGCCTCCTTCAGCCGAACGCAGTCTACAGACAGCGCCTCCAGCACCTGAGGACTGGCCACACTGGAAACCAAAGCCACCTCCTTCAGGACCGCCTCGGCCAGCTCCTCCTGAGCCTCCAGGTCATCACACAGACGCTGGTGAGGACAAGACATGAAACCGTGAAAACACAACAATTTCCTTTTCTGAATCTCTCAGTTGTATTTTCATATATAAGAGGGTACACAAGTTTTATATATTATATACACTATATTATACATACTAATACATCAAATGTGTTTTCTCTTCTGAGATATAACAACAGCTGTGTACCTGTGTGTGCTCTTCAACATTTGCTTGTGACGCATCGACTTTACTGACAGAACCCTGAATGCCCTCCACGGCTGCCTGGCACTCCCCCAACTTCTCGGCGAGGTGTTTCTTCACCGCTATCAGTTCCTCAAAGACGTCGGCGCAGTCGGCAAACAGCTCCTTCACCTGCTCCATCCTCTTCCTCAGCTGCGTTTCCATCACCTTATTGACACATTGTGAAAAAGGCTTCAGACACACAGGAATCCAGGAGCCAGAATATATATATATATATATATATATATATATATGCAACGTTTCCACACACCTGCAGTTCCAGTGGTGACTCTGGGCTCTGCAGCATCTCCTGGATCTCGACAGACTTCTTGTGGAAATGCTCAATGATCTCCTCATTGGCGTGGATCTCATCCTACAAAGCAATGAGAAGTTATACATATATAGGAGACATTCAAAGAGCAGGATTGTCCCAATGGTCGAAGGTTTTCTGCCTGAATCACTGATGAGGAAACGTGTCCTTTCTTACCCTCATGGCGAATACTTGCTGCTCGTTGTGGAAGGGGTGGCTCTCTGCAAACAGGGCCAGTTTGGCCCCCGCCCAGGCGTCCACCTCTCCACCCAGCATGAGCTGCTTCTCCCAGAGCTCCAGCCCCACCCGAAGGTTATCCATGTAGGCGTCCGTCTTCTCCGTCACCTGCAAGGCCACCAGACATCAACACCAATTCGGTCAAGCGTTGTGCAGCTTTGATATCTGATTTGAACACGTCCCACGGACAGAGCTGTGGATATGAGACACACTGATGCTTACATCCAGCCAGTTGTCCATGATGGCGTCCGCCTCGGCTTCGAAGGGAGTCTCACCGCAGTCGGGGAACGTCTTCAGTTGGGACTGCAGCTGTCTGCAAACACCCCTCATCTCCTCCATGCGCTCCCCGACACCACCAAGCCCTTCCTTAACCTCACAAACCTGGAGAGACGTGTGAACATACAGTATATTTGAGTCTGCCATCTACTGGTTCATTACATGTACTGCATATGTACCCTACGTACTCCTGTAATGTTTTTCTTGTGCACCATAAAGGGAAGGTGTGTTGGACTAACCCTGGTTATACTCCTCTGCAGGTTTTCCTTGCTCAGGTAGGAGGCCTGATCACTGATCGTCTGCTCGGCCTTCTGCAGGGTGTTGCTCAGGTGACCGCGGCAGATCTGGAACTTCTTCAGGAGCTCCAGCAGGACGCTGTACTGCTTCTTACTGCCGGAGGAAGAAAATACCAGAGGAGACTTTAGGTCGTGTTTCACCAGCTGTCAGCCCAACCTAGCTATGACAGCTTAGCATCAAGACAGTTGACATGAATATCCTACTAACCAATAGTAGGCAGTAAACATCCCAAATACAGCAGAAGTTACAGTTATTAAGCAATTAATATAATAGTTACTCGAGCTAAACTTCTCCTACCGGTCAGAAAAGGCTCTCTGAGTCTCCTTCCACTCAGTCTCCAGCTCCTGCAGGATGTGCTCTCCTCCTTCCTGTTTCTCTTGAAGGTCCCGGAGGTTCTGGATCTCTGCTTGCTGGGTCTGCATCTGACCCTCCAAATCTGACAGGGCACGAAGTCTGGAAAATATTACAGGATTATTGTCAGGAAATCAGGATTTTTACTCTGCAAGTAAATGTCTTTACACGTCTTAGATTTATGTTCTAAGAAAAGTCATGTGTGTGCAAACAGTAAACCGACGTCGGTTCACAGTGCAACCGTTCCGCACTTGAATGAAAAGGATGTCGTCAGAAAACAAAAAGCAAAGGAAAAGAGCAGACGGATAAGAATCCTTATCCTGAAAAAACGATGAAGTCTTTCTCTGATTATATGTAAATACTGTTTACATGCCTATACGCATAATTAATGAACATACAATGCTGTCAATTAGTTCTCAAAAAGAAAGAAAATCAGTACATCTCTAATTAAAACACACACCTGTGCTGCACAGCAGGTATGGTGGGCTCCTTCAGGCCTTGTGACTCGATGGTATCCTGCAGCTTCCTCAGCTCCCCCAGCAGCGTCCTCTTCCTCAGGCCCAGCGATACGTTCTGCGTCTCCTTCTGGAGGCTCTTCTGCTGGCCGGCCAGCCCGCCGTCGGCCTCCTCCAGCCTCCTCAGGAGGGCCGTCACCATGTCCAGGCAGGAGGCCGGGACACCGTCCCTGGTGACCGTCAGCCTGGCGCCCTGCAGGAGCGCATCCAGCTGAGGCGCCTTTTCCTTCAGACTGTCGATGCTCTGCCGGATCAGAGCCAGCTTGGAACGACAGTCCTGCAGAACCACAGAGTCACTGCAGGGGGCGCCTTGGACTCCAGAGATGTCCTCGTCCACGGTACGTAAGGACATGAGGAAGCGGTCGAGGGCACGGCCGGCTGCTTCACTCTTCCGGACCTGCTGTCGCAGCTGATCCAGGCTGGTTCTGTGAGTCTCCACCTCGCGGGACAGAGGGAAGCAGTCTCTGGGGTCCAGATCGCTGGATTCAGGGTCTAGACGGGACAGCTGATCCAGCTCGCTGTGGATGTTGTCATCAAGTTCCTATCGCAAAAGTAGACAAAGTGTAGCATGAGATGGCTGAAAAGAGATGTTGAAAGCATGTTTTCTTGTCTTTATTTTACAATATTTAACCAGTGAGGTGTTTTCTGTCTTTGTTTAACTCAATGAATTTTTTTTCTTGTTATTTTCTCCCAGTTTCTGGATCTGTTTTGCATAAACTAATAAATCTGGGATTGGAGAACAGTCGCTACTAATAATATCTCCTACAGCATACATGACTTCTGTGTGAGCGACTGACAACAGAAAAGAGAGGTAAGACCTTGATATCTTTCAGGATGTTGCTGTTGGACAGTGTGAAGGCAGTGATGTCTTTGGGCTGTCTCAGGTAGCGGTCCAGACGGTCGGTGAAGTCCACCATGTGGTTCTCGGTGGAGTCGATCTGCCTGAGGGCGGCGCCCAGCGAGCTGCCCCTCCTCTGAAGTTTGGACTGTTGGCCACGCCACTGCTCCTGCAGCTCTGCCTTCTCCTGCTCCAGACCAGTGCTCCCACTCAACTGGGAGCGCTGGTTGGCGTACTCGGACCACAGAGACTCTGTCTCCTGCCTCAAGAACTAGGAAAGAGGGAGTTCAACTCAAAATTACTGTCATTTAATGGGAATGATGAAAAGAAGAAAAAGGTCTGGTTGTATAGAAGTCTATGAGAAAATGGTCCTACTTCTCACTGCCGGCCACTAGGGGGCGACTCCTCTCTGGTTGTATAGAAGTCTATGAGAAAATGGTCCTACTTCTCTCTTGATGTATTATCTCAGTGTAAACATGAGTTTATGGTCTCAATCTCTAGTTTCAAGTCTTCTTCAATCCAGCATGATGTTCATTTAGTACATTATGGTCCATTTAGAGTCCAGCAGACCAGAAAGCAGGGGATGCTGTAGCGTTGACCTCACTGTGACTACATCCACTTCTTATATATAGTCTATGGTTTATTTGTTTCTGATACAAACTTCTATGTACCTGAATTTCCTGGAGCCGTGTATGGAGGCCTTTCAGAGAGACGGAGTCAGACGGGACGTCCTTGATGCTCTGCTCATTTTTAGCCAGTTGGGCTTGAAGAGACCTCTTACAATTCTCATATCTGCAGATTTTACACGTTAAAAACAAACAACACGTTAATAATTATATGTGAATATAATGACCTGGCAGTTCCCATCAATACACTTTATGTTTCGTTAGCCAATCAGAGCACTCTGCGTTGATTCAGTCTACCTTTCTAAAGTATCCTTTTTGGTAATTTCCTCCTCTACAGATGCTTGCTTTTCAGCCTCCCTCCTCTCTACACCGACCGTCTTCGCTGTCACTTGAAACACCTGTAGAAAAGAGTAATATGTTATTTCAGACCTCTGGAGCTGCTCAGTGGACGTCTTTAAAAAGAGAGTACATGCAGAGAACCCAGAAATGTAAACTAGTCGTAACCGGAAAAGGTTCTGAGGGAAAAAAACACCATAAAAGGAGCTCTAATTGTTGGGTTCAATATAAAGATTACACATTTTCAACAGGAGCTAATCATACCTCAGCTGAGACCTGAGGCTTGTCACTTGATTTTGCAGCTTCCTTTGGCATGCTGGGATCCTCACTGAAGGCAACGGGAATCCTGGGAAACAGAAATTAGGATTATAATGTTTCCCTTTGCTATTTGACAAACACATTAAAAAACAGATGACTTTGTAGAGAAGAAAAATGTCACTGAGATGAGAGGCTGTAATTAAGTTTCCATATGTTGGTAAATTTAGATTCAGTAAAAGAAGAATGACTTAATATCTAACCTAGAATCAGGGAGTGGTGCGTCTTGGTCTCCGCTGAACTGTCGTTGGATGGCGGCCAGCCTCGTCTCACACTCCCTCAGCTGAGTCTGGGCCAGGCGGTGAGCGTCCTCTGGGCTCAGGATGTCACACAGCTCCTTCAGGGCCTCAAGGTGCTGCCCTGCCTGGGCAAAGCTCCCGTCCACTGAGAAACAAGCCTGGAGAACGTTGACACAGCAGAAAAATAAAGTAAATAAACAGACATGCTATGTCATGGATTTGAAGTTACTACTACCAATACAAACCACCTTTAACTTGGGAACTTATTTAGTTTTACTTCAGAGTTTTGTTTTTATTTAAACAAATCCGACTTGATATGTAATTCAAGATTATGTTTAACATCAGCATCTAATATTACAGACTCTTATTTTTAAGCTTGGTTTTGACATACCGCAACCCCCACAAGAAAGCAGCCCCAAGATGATGCACAACGGAATAAAATGATGCTGTTTTCACCTACAACTGAAAAAACGATTTCTTCCGACATGTAGAGATTCATCTAAATTTGTTAATTTAGCTTTTCCATGTGGTGTTTGTTTTGTGTATGTCCTTTCTGGCCCATCAAGTAACAATACAATCAACATACTAAATAGGGTGATATGGCAGCGTGAACACACCAGAAGAAACACCATTGTGAAGAGTAACCACAATTAAGTATATGTAATTACCAAGTCCCATTGATAGTCTCCTTGAAGGCATAGAAAGAAGACGGAGGAAAGACTGTTAAGCAGAGCAGATAAACTGGCTGCATTCCCGGCCACCAAAGCACACCTGCCAAGAGTATAGCTCCGGGAATATAGCTACCTTCACTTGGTTTTCTAAGCCGGAGCTTAAGTGCATCTCACACTGCAGGGCAGCTTTATTAAACTCTGTCCTTGTTACTTCAAAATGTAATTGTTGCAAAAAAGCTGAGATCTCAGTTCTCACAGCCTGGGAGATAAAAATCAATTAAAAACACACATGATCTGTTAGAACATAATATTCAATAAAAGGTTTATTATATTAATGTTTTATGTGCATGAACATTTTCTGTATGTTTATAGTTAGACAACCATAAGCATTATCTGACGCATCTGAATTCAGAGAACCTGATAAAGCCTCATTAAAACTAGTGTGATAAATCCCCAGTTGACAACACACGAACACCTACCTCCCACTGTGTCCTGACCGACTGGGTGAAGAACTCCATGTCTCTGAGCTGTGAGGGGGTACAAAAGGCCTCCATGCCTTCGGCCGCTCTCATGAACTCCTCTAGCAACTCTGGGTCCAGGGTCTTCAGAGTCTCCTGAGGGGAACGGCATGCATATAATTGCAGACTAGCTCCGTAGAAAAATTGAAATATTTACCCTTTAAATAAGGTTATGACTGAGTGTTTTAACATCAAATTTAGTTAAATGCTTTAAAGTCAGTTCATCCCAAAATCCAAAATACAGATTTTTCCTCTGACACTTTGATATCGGCCATAGATAGGTCTGCCTTCCCTCGACTATTTTAATAAACTAGATGGCACTAAGCCTGTGGTACTTTGAGCACCACAAGTCTAATGTATGCAACTACACTAACTAGGCAACTCACACCAAAACAAGAAAGATTGATATAAAGCACTACAGGTAAGAGAACAAATGTGTATTTTTGTCACTTTCTCCGTTCTCAATTGGCACTGTAGTGTACCAAAATGGACCTCTCCTTGCATGAAAACTTTGCAGAGTAAACCCTACTAATTAGGGTTACTCGTTGATTTTGATAAACAATACAGAAGTAATTACATTTACCTCTTTCACTGATGCTTGCTCGGCCGATATGCATTTGTCCTTAAAAACGTTAATGGTTTCCAGGATGTGCTCCTGCAGACAGTGCTTGGCCTCCTCAAAGCCATTTCTGGCCAAAGCCTGGGCCTTGGCGTAGGCCTCTGTGTAGGCTTGGGGGGGGACCTGGGCCAGAGGCGGAGGTTTAATGCACAGGTCTGGTGACTCGGCGAGGGATTGAGGCAGCACGTTGACCTGGGAGAGGAGAATAGTTTGTGGCTGTTGAGGTTTTGTTTGCGAAGGAGATTGAGGTTGGGTTTTTGTCTGTGGAAGTGGTCTGGCCTGTGGGGGTGATTGAGCCGTAGATTGCGGTGTAGTTTGGGCCTTGGGTAGTAGTGGTGACTGAGCCTGAAATTGGGGCTGTGGTGGCAACTCTGCCTGTGGTTTGGGCTGTGGCAGTAATTGGGCCTTTGTTTGAGTTGGTGACTGAACTTCAGGTAGTGGTGCAGTTTGGGTCTGTGGTGGCAGCTGGGCCTTGGGTTGGGTTGGTGACTGAATCTTGGGTTGAATTGCTGGTTGAGCTTCAGGTAGCGGTTCTGTTCGGGGTTTGGTTGTGGTGGTGACTGGGCTTGGGTTGTGCTGGTGACTGAATCTTGGGCTGAGTTGCTGATTGAGCTCCGAGTAGTGGTGCTGTTTGGGCCTGCGGTCTGGGTTGTGGTGGTGACTGAATCTTGGGTTGAGTTTCTGATTTAACTTTGGGTAGTGGTTCCGTTTGTGGTATTGCCTGGGCCTTGGGATGGGTTGGTGACTGAATCTTGGATTGAGTCGCTGATTGAGCTCCGAGTAGTGGTGCTGTTTGAGCGTGTGGTTTGGGTTGTGGTGGTGACTGGGCCTTGGGTTTAGTTGGTGACTGAACCTTGGGTTGAGTCGTTGATTGCGCTTCGAGTTGTGTTGCTGTTTGGGCCTGTGGTTTTGGGTTGTGATGGAGATTCAACCTTGATCGTTGACTGAGCCACGGGCTGGGGTGGGAACTGGGGATCAGGTGAGAGTGGCGACAGTGATTTAGTCTTGGGTTGGGTTGGTGAATGAACGTTTAGTTGGATGGGTGACTGAACCTGAGCCTGATGTTTGGGTTGTGGAGGTGGCTGCTGGAACTGAAGATTGAGCTGAGGCTGCTGAGTATGGGCCTGTGGATTAACTTGAAACAATGACTGTGTCTGGATGTGTGTTTGAGACTGGGCCTGCATCTGCTGGGGAAGGGCTTGTTGTGGTGGCTGAGGGAGAGTTTGATGCTGAACATGAGGATAATGCTGAGATTGAGGCTGGGGATAAGGCTGAAGTTGAGGCGGTGCTCGAACCCAAGTCTGTTGCTGAACTTGGCCTTGTTGGGTCTGAATATGAAAAATATTATGACCTCTCATCTGAGGTTGTTGTATGGAACTCGGGGGTCTGACTTGAAGTTGTGTTTGAGCCCAGGGTTGGGTTTGTGTTTGCATTTGAGGCTGAATATATGATGGCCCCATGTGAGAATAGCCTGTGGGCACAACCTGAGGTCCTTGCTGGGGACCAGCTTGGGGCCACTGCTGCAGAGTCTGACCTGTTAGATAAGCCTGAACTTGTGGAGCTTGACCCATTTGCTGAGGGTATTGTTGGGGAATTGGATGCCTCTGCTGGGCAATGGCTTGGTTTTGTGGCTCCTGTTTGGTTGTCCACTGCTGGGATGTGGGCTGAACCTGGGAGTAACCTTGGGGGTAAAGTGGAGGTTGTACTTTAGCCTGTGGATGCTGGATAGACATTGGGGATGAGACTCTAACTTGAGACCAAGCATGGATTTGGCCTTGGGAAATATGGCCTGGGTGCTGGACCTCTGGCTGAGCTGGTGTGGGATACTGAGTCATCGGCTGAGAATGAACTTCAGGCTTGGCTTGACTTTGATGTTGAGTCAAAGGCTGTGCATGACTTGGCTGGGTCATCGGCTGAGCATGGGTTTGAGCCTTGGCCATGGTCTGAGCATGGGTTTGAGCCTTGGCCATGGGCTGAGCATGGGTTTGAGCCTTGGCCATGGGCTGAGCATGGGTTTGAGCCTTGGCCATGGACTGGGCATGGGTTTGAGGATGGGCCACAGACTGAGGATGGGTTAGAATCTGGGCCATGGACTGGGGATGGGTTTGGGCCTGGACCATGGACTGAGGATGGGTTTGGGCCTGGACCATGGACTGAGGATGGGTTTGGGCCTGGACCATGGACTGGGCATGGGTTTGGGCCTGGACCATGCACTGGGCATGGGTTTGAGGATGGGCCATGGACTGAGGATGGGTTTGAGGATGGGCCATGGACTGGACATGTGTTTGAGGATGTGCCACGGGCCGAGGACGGGCCATGGACTGAGGATGGGTTTGCACCTGAACGATGGACTGGGCATGGGTTTGAGCATGTGCCACGGATTGGGCATGAGTTTGAGGATGTGCTATGGACTGAGGATGGGCCATGGACGGAGGATGGATTTGAAACTGGGCCAGGGGCTGAGCATGGACTTGAGACTGGGTTTGGGTTTGTGCAGGTGGCTTTGGGGAGGGCGGCCTGACAGGGGTCCACGACTGTGGATGACTACGAAGTTGAATGTGGGAAGGCACAGGAGGCTGAATTTGGCCCTGCAGTGGAGCCTGCATCGGGGAAGAAGGTCTGAGTTGAGCTACAGTTTGGGGTTGTGACTGATTTGGGTGTTTTGGTTGTGGGTGAGGCTGAGCCATACTTACAGCCTGGGATTTAGCCATGGTGTCTGAATCTGGTTGAGCTGGTCTTACCATTGGCTGTGGTTGTTTTTCCTGTTGTTCCAGATGCTTTTGCTGTTTTTCAATTTGCTGTGGTGGTTGTTTCTGATGCTTCTGTTTTTGTTGTGGTTGTTGTCGTGACTGCGGTTGCTCCAGCTTTTGAGACTGTGTTTGTTTTTGTTGCTGTTTTTGCTGTTGTTTCGGCTGCTTAATAACCATTGCATGTGCCTCGGGTTGTGACAACACAGTGGCCGTAAGCTGTGGAACAACCTGGACTGGTCCTGCAGTTTCCCTATCAGACTTTGGCTGAGTCTGGCTGGTCTGAATTGGTTCCTGAGCAGAATCCTGCTCTGGAGTTTTATGCTCGCCTGAGGCTGGCTTCTGGAGCCAGGGCCGGTTCTTCATGGCCTGAGTCTTTCGACTTTGAAGCTCCTGGGAACTATGTGGTGGTTTCTTTACAGATGCTTGCTTCACTGAAGTCTGGTCGCGGGACTCTGATGTTTGTCTGTCTTTTACTACCTGCTGTTGAACTTGATATTGATGCATTTCTACCTGCTGCTGTTGCTCCAGATGTTCTTTTTCCCGCTTCTGCTGCAGTTGCTGTGGTTGGGTTTGCATCGACCCCTGCTGGTGCACTTCCTGTGGTTGCTGTGGCTTGAGTTCTTGCTGTTGTAGCTCTTTTTCCATCTGAGTGTTAAGTTGTTCTTGCTGTTGTAGCACTTGCACTTGCTGTATCGATCCATGTTCCTGAGTCTGCTGCTGTGGTTGAGCAGTGGTCTTTGGCCATGTCTGAGACTGGTCTTCAGGTGGGACCTTTGTCTCAGTCTGCATCACAGCTTGTGCATAGGTATATGACAAAGGCGGAGAAGTCACATTTTCTTCGATGTATTCCTGCACCACTATCTTTGGCACAGAGGTTCCATGAGACTCATGTAACTTTGTCTCGGGCTGCTGAGTTGGCCAACTGACTGAGTCTGATGACTCTTGATGCTTTTCTTTAGCCTGTTTCAAGACTTTTGATGGAGGACACCCTTCTGGAGGGCTTCTGCTTCTGTCTCTTCTGGCTCCTAGGCTGCTCAGCATACCCACAGCTTCCTGGAATTTGAAATCACACACATAAGAAAAAATGAATGCAATTACATTATCTTAATATTGGCATCATGCAAAAAGCCAATGGCTTGCTCAGTCAAATTTACAAAAAGAAAACTGGCCTGTGACTGTGCAACAGCAGCTCGCACTCGGTCCTGCATGGCGGAGGCGTGGAGGTACTGGATGGGAGAGTTCTTCTGACTCGTCATGACCATCACCTGCAGGTCCTGGTCCTCTGTGACCACCTGACCTTCCAGCTGCAGACCACGGGATATCAGGACCTGGGGGAATAAATGTGTACAAACATCACCATCATTTCAGATTCCTTTATTAAGCTTGTGGTTGGAGCTATGACTGTTTTCAGAGTAAACAAATCTGGATAGACAGTCACAGCAGTCAAAACCTGTCTGTTCGGTGGATCATCTTACCCTGGCTCGTGGGTCTTGGCCCCGGTGTTGCTGTTGTTGTCGCTCTGCTGCCCTCAGCAGCTGATAGAGCTCTCGAGCTTCAGACTCCCAGTGTAGGAGTTCAGCCAGGCGACTGTCCAGACCCGACACACTGTGCTGCAGCTCTGTACACACCTGTTCTGCCTCAATCAAGGTCTGCATCACCTGGTGACATTCAGGGAATGCATGATCGACAGGAGAACAAAGTATGAAGACGAGAATGCTTATGAACACAGATATATGAAGTAAGATATAAAGTAAAGAATTCATTCGTACTTCAGGCATAGCGAGCTTCAGTTTCTGCAACTGTTCCAGTGGGCATTCTGGGGAGGGAGCCAGAGCTTCAAGATCCACTTCTTTTATTTTCCTCATGATGAACTGGAGGAAAGAAAGCAAACAATGTATTCTGTGCTTGGAGCTGAGTGAGAGACAAACAATTATTAATAGAGACTGTTTATAGTTAAGAACTGTGATGAGTCTACTCCACCCTGGGTGTAATTAAACCATCCATTAGTCCAACCTGTATTCTTTTTCTGTAGGTGCGTAAGGGTCCAGCCATGGCTTCCAGAGGCTCTTTGAGAATGAGAGTGGCCTCTCTGATCAGAGCGTGGCTGTCTTGGGATCTGGCCTGGACGTCAGCACCGGCCTCAGCCATGCTGTCCTGGAAATAGAACAAGAAAAGCTGTTCAATAACAGGAAGATTACAGACAAATGCAATAATCCGACAAACAATAGAGGCTGTTAAAAATGCATAACTTGCTTTTAGCAGATAAGCCAATCATAAATGTGTTTGGACGGTTTAGTGTGATACAATCATAGCTCACTAGTTTCTTTTATACAGCATTTTAAGCAATACTTCACCTACAAAATTACCATTTGTATATTAATTACTCACCCTGTGTAACCTTGATTTCTTGAAGAAAGCTTAATTTTTAATCACATGCCTCCACGGCAAACGGATAATCCAAAAACATAGAAAAGCCACTTGATAACAGCGAAACTATATCAAAATATCAGTTTGCAAACTCTCACACAACTCGTTAACTATAATCCACGTCTCATTTATGCAGTCGTATGCTCACTACCTCCCAAACACATGCATCTTTGCAAAACCTTCCTATTAAAGACACTCCCTACTCGTCTGAACTCGCACGGACGAGAGGCGTGCCTATGCAAGTGTAAGACTGTATGCGGAAGTGATTTAAATAATGATAAACTGCAGCTTTCATACAATAAACGCAGCACACGATGCTTTACAATAAAGTAAGAATAATACAGTTTTAGTGAAGAAGCATGTGTTTGGGAAGTAATGATTCTCTGTTCACTGTGGAGGCAAGTTGAGGTATTTATAACACCTGCACATTATGCAACTCATGAAATCAAAAGAAGCCGTATGATAATGGACTGCAATCACAGATTATAAAAGCCTTCCATTTCTAAATTACCATGAAACAAAAAGTAAAGGTGGAGTACAACATTCAGACTTGAAGCCACTCCTTCCACAGCGTGGGAACAATACCAAAAGGACAATCACAGCTTCACCTACAAAGGAGACATTAAGTCACCAAATCCCTGCTGTCACTTGGCAGCAAATAAAAAAAAGAAAAGTCGGCCATTATGTAACAGCAAAGACACCTCCCTGATAAAGAAACAGCCCAGCAGAAAGGTAAATATATAGAAGGGTGATATGATACATGCTTTAACAAATATATCATCTGCAGTAAAAGTAAATGCATGTTCCAGTCATGCTGAAGATCATCCTGTAACTTACGGTTGTGTTTCTCTTGACGAACTCGGCCCAGTGCATGTTGACTCTGCGCAGCTCCTCTGCCAGACTCCTGCTGCTCTGAGGATCCGTTGCCTCGATCAGGAAGTTACCCATCTCGTTCAGGTGGGCCTGCCGGGAGCCCCACTCAGCCAAAGACTCAGATGTCACCTTGACAAATAAACACAGCCGAGCAATATTTAGATGTGGAGGAAGGAATAAGCCCAAGAGCAATTTGTTTATGAAACATGGTTCTCCTGCAAATGACTGAACAATATGTATTTTTTATTTTATTTCGAGTGTTATTAATACCTCTGGTCTGCGGCCAAGGCTGTGTGTTGCAGAGCCCTGCTCCAGCCATGCCTGCAGGGAGCTGAGGCAGTCGCTGTAGGAGTCCCAGGCGGACAGGACCCGTCCCATGTTACTCTTGGCTGACGTCACCTCTTCCAAAACCCCAGCGGTGTCCTCCTCCACCTGCTTCACCTGCTGACTGACGTGCTGGTAATCTGCAGCTGAGGAACAAAGTCAGCCGGTCAAAAAATGCATCCATTACCTGGCCTGAATACCAAGGAAAGGTGATAGAGCACTTACAGAGGGCAGATTTACTTGAATATTTCTCAGAAACCTGCTTCAGCTTATGAAGAGCTGCTTCCAGCAAAGATGGTAGCTCCTGTGTGTTTACCAGATCCTGTGTTGAAAATATAAGTGGGGGTAATATTACGAGACAAAACTCAGACTCAGAAAAACCAAACAAAAAACGTTGCTTTTGTCTGAAAGTAGTCACAAACTTTTTCCGTCGCTTCAAGGTTGGATCAATCTAATTCTTACACCAGCGTTAATCACTGTAGTAACATGAGTCACAGGGTACAGAATATCTAATCATTTTATTACTATTTATCTATGTACTGAAAATATCATACCAAATAAATCTGTGTATGTATCTTTCGGGACCTTCGCCTTCCGACAAAATTCCGACGGCGGGAATTTCTGAGTTTTGTTCTCACCAATTTATGACTTTAGAATCATAAAGAGAATAAAACCAGATGTACTCACATGCCATTCTTGTAGCAAAACCCTGACAGCCTCGGGGGAAATATAAGGTCTCTTCCAGAGACGCAGCTTGGTCCTGATCTGCCCCAACAAATCCAAAACTGCATGGCGCTGCTCCCGGTACTCCAGCTTGATCCCGTGGTACTTAGCAGTAACTCTCACACCGGTGAACCTGGTGGAGACGAGTTTGTGAAGGTTATTAAAAAAAATCAATTAAATAAATGAACAATGAAATCCCTGGTGGACAACTTGGAACCATTTAAATGATGTTGTAAATGTCAAATCCCCTGGAAATGTGACATTTTCTGTAATAATTCACAACATTCCTAAAATACAGCGGTATAATCCACAATCTTAAAGTGTCCACACCTCCTCTTTAATTCATCCATCTTGTCTGAAGGAACCATCATGTTTCCGTACTCATCCAAGTTCTGGAAGGACTGGAAGGTCTTCAGATGCTGGGGCATCTCCTCCAGGCACACCTGCGACCACATGGAGCACATTCACATGCATGTTTATCCATCGCTGCTCATAAAAGGTCAATATTTGAACGGAGGTAAGGCTGTATTCTGTTTGCCATCTTTCCTGAGCAGTTAATTAACACTATTTCAAACATGGAATGGCAGGTGGGGAATCCGGGTTTAGGAAGTGAGTGTTATTCTCCCACTTCAGCGGGTGGGTGCAGTAAATACTCACTTTGAGGAGCTCCTGTTTCTCCCGGGCTTCGTCGGCGGCTCGGCCGTGGTCCTGCGGGTCGCCCTCCTCCTCGGCCAGAGCCTTCTCGGCCTTCAGCAGCCAGCGGGCCACCGTGTCCAAGGGGGCCGGGAGACTCATGTCCAACTCCACTTTGTATTCACGTAGCTGGATGAAGAACGGCAACATTGCATTAGAAGAATCCTTCAATTTAAAATGCATACAGAAACAAGTAAAGTGTGAATAGATGGATAGAAGTAGACCTTCCTTTTATATTAATTTTACTAGAATTCAACTGTATAGTGTTTCATAAAATCTAACCAACTAAACTGCATGAAAAAGGTTGAAACGTAAGACAAACAGGCTTCAGTGTGTTCCGGTTCGGGTGAATCAGACCTTTTCCGTGAGCGTGTCCCACGCCTCTCTGAGCGCCCGCTGCTCCTCACTCATTTTCGGGATTCGTCTCATCGCCGTCAACAACGGCATGATGGGACGCCGCTGCTCATTGAAGGTCACCAGAAAGGTCTGAAACACCTGAGGGATGGAAAATATCATCTTTAAAAAACGAGGTGATGCATGCTGCAAACTGGAGAAGGAGCAATAAACTCTGAATAACCGAAAGCAACAACGTTGATGAAATGGTGCGACGGAGGCTCACGACTGTTTCCTCAATTGCATCATTGGACCGTTGTCATAATACAATGTGAATGTACCACAGTCAATAAGACAATAATGCAGCGATGCTTCAGCGTAATGTAACGTACATGGTATCTCTCAGAGTATCTCTCCCCCTCGGTGGAGTCCCATCCCTCCAGCAGCTCCTCGTAGGCCTGAACCAGCCAGCATGTCACTTCCTGTGCCTTCCGATCAGGCGTTGCCTGGCGATGCGGACAAATACACAAAATAAGTTATTGCCCGAGTACAAATGAACAATTTCTTCTTCTTTCACACCCGAAGTTTATTTTTCTTTTGGTCATCCTGCATCATCATCATCATCATCATCATCATCATCAGGACCCACATGGGGAAATCAAATTCTGTGACTGACAGCTTATGCAGTATTTTAATGCTCCATGTGTGTATTTATGTTCCTTGATTAATAATTATAAACATCAGGATTATTGAACTACAATATTGGCTGCACATTACGAATAATGATTTTCAGGTAGTGACAGGACGGAAAGGAGGCGTCTAGTAGACTAACGACTCATTACTGACACCTCTTCATGTTTGAGTTAATGGAGCAACAAATACCAGCGCTGACATGCTCATGTGTTGATTTGAATAAATAAGTTACATGCATGGTCTTATACTGAGCAACTATAAGATATGCTTGAAAGTATGATGCCAACATAAAATCTTGTGGTTGGTTAATTTCCTTGGAAGAGGACGGAGAAACACCTTTACAAACAGTCTTGGTCCGTTTCCAGCTTTTATATAGTTAGTTTTAAAGAAACCAAACAGGTTCGGTGAGAAGCACCCGTAGCTTTCTGCATAGCTTTACCTTTTATCTGCACACTGACGTCAAAATACGGGAGGGAGACAGCTAAACACTGTCCAGTTGCACAGGTCAAATAAACATAGCTCCACATAGAGATCTGTATGCAGTGACTGCAGCTTTGTTTGTTGTTTTAAATCCCACAGGAGGCCACCGAAGGTCAAAGGACAAAACAATGTCTGCCATCGATTGCTCCAACACAAGCGTGTCTGAAGTTTTGTTTCTATTTATTAGGCGATACACCAAAAGGGTGAAAACGTCCTCCTGCATAACAGGAACACCACTCATGAGATACTTAACACAAAAAAGTGCCAAAATGTGTCGTGATTCAAACAAGCCTGTGCACAACAGAGTGCCAAACCCACACCAAGGTTTTATTTGGCAACAAGGTTGTTATTTTTTTAAACTTGTACAACAGCCACCTCCCATTCTGCAGTAAATGGGGATGTTTGAGGCCGTATTGTTCGAAGGAATGCCAACGGTACGTTTATTATGTACAAAAGAAATGAGTGTGTAATAGTATTAAGGGTTATTAGTTACAGTTCTGAAAACCCTGACAACATGCTAATATCTTGTGTGGTTCACTGCGACTCATGTGTCATGAGTTGTGTGGCAGGATCTCAGTGGAGGGGAGGAATGGCTGCCCTGCAGAGTCACCCTGTCAGTGCTTTATTCATCTCATGGGAGGCAGGAAACACACCCTCGCTGTGGCTTTGGATTCCTTCCCAGAAAACAGGGCAAACTAGTTTGATTCTGCAAGATCTGTCCTGCTCTTAAGCGCCATATGATTTAAAGGTAATCTTGGCTTTTAAGTGACTTTTTTTTTTTTTTTAATTTGGAGTAGCTGCAGTGGCGTCCCAGTAAAAAAAGGAAAACGTTCCTGGCACGTCTGTACGAGACATAATCGTCAGTAATGAAATCTAAAGCTATTTGCGGGTGCTACGAGAGTTCGGTGCGTCTGACTTACGCCGTGTGACACGGCAGTAATGAGGCTGACAATTGCAACCCGGCCAGCCAGAGGGTCTCCGAAGTAAGGAGCATGAAGAGAGAAAAACATCAGCAGTGACAGGGGGGCGTGGCCTGATGGAGACAGAGCAGACTCCCAGCTGTGTCACTATAGTATCCAGTAGCTGGATTTAGTAGGACTTTTTGGTTATTCCTTAATTTAGACATTTCTTTATCCATTTTATTTTACGTCAAATTAATTAACTGACAAAAAAATACATATATATTAGCATATTTCTAATCACAATCAGCTTTATTTGACCAAGTATGCAGACGCATACAAGGAATTTAACTCATTTATCTCTCACAATAAACTAAACAGACATAGAAATAGCTAGGATAATATAAAAGATAATAATAAGAAAAAAGAAGTAATAAAACATCTATACACACGAGTGTAAATAATCTAGAATCTGGGTTTTTCTGCTGTGGAAACTGATTTTCCTGCAGTGTAAACTAAGTATTTACTTGTGTTTGGCCCCTGGCTGCTTATATTTCTATGCTTATGTTCCAAAACCAAAAGCTGACACGAAGGTTTCCCTGAATCCATTGCAAGGTGCTGTAATTGAAAGGTTATCAGGTGGATGGAAGGTGAGAAATGAAACAGGTGGATGGTGGAGTGTCACGTCTACCTGTCGCAGAGGTGAAGCAGAAATAGCAGGAGTGTAGTGAACAGGCAGGTTGACGGGAGAAGGACTTTTAGGAAGAGTCAAGTATGGTGTCTAGGAGGGAGGAGAGGAAGAAAGCGTAAACAAAGAAAGTAGAGAAATCCCAAACACAAAGTGATGGAGGAAAGTGACTGAAGGGAAAGGCACCGTCACTGGTTACAGCGATGTGCAGATACAGAATTCTGGCCAATTTGCAGAGAAGAAATGACAGAAGAAGTGAACACGAGATAACAAGCAACATTACAAAGAAGAATCGGACTCCACACCACCTTCTGTGTGCTGCAAACAGTCATTTAATGACCAGATTTAAAGGATTTCCTGCTAAACACGTAGGTGATTTATGTACGCAGACTGAATATATCCTTCTTCATGCTCCAAATATTGATTTTGGCAGCAGCAGCAAAAATAGTCAAGACTCATGCAAACACAAAGATTCAAGCGCATTGAAGGAAAACAAACAATGGTGCATTCATTTAGTGATTTGCAAATCAAAAACATCAAGATATCTAGGTTTAATGAAAGTAAAATCTGGTTTCTTTTGCTAATTTCTAGGTTGCATAAAACTGTTGTTGCTTGAATAATTGAAATGCTGTTGATTTTGAAGTAACCCCAGACATCTAAAAGATTTTTCAGACAAATGTTGCCTGCTTTTAATCTTACTGTAAATTTGCTCAGCTGCACCCCTAACTGTTGACACTAGACTGCAGAAGTCAAACAGCTGGAAGCGTCTTGAGTCCGAACCTGAGCTGCAAACATTGCTGCAGTGTAAAATGTTGCCCCGCTGAATGTTGCTTGATGTTTGTGCATAAAAACAACGGTGATACAGACCTGCATGTCCTCCTCTGGCGCTGGCAGGTCCTGGGAGTACTGCAGGAACTGAGCCACGTAGGTCATGATGGACTTCTCGTCAGGGTCTCGAACGTCCACATCTGCATCCACATTACAATCCTCCATGATCAGTCAGGTTACGACTAACACCAGGGGAAGTTTAACACTGATTTTTTAAATCATTCAGAGAATAAAAGCCTTGCTAACTAAAGTATCAGGCAAGAGTGAAACAAGTGAGGGATTTATATAGAGACTGGAGCAAACAAACAGCAAGCGAGTCAGCAGACTGTCAGATCATCCCACTTGCCCTCAGGCTCGCTGGGCAAAGCTCCGTCACAATACTCAGATACACTTAAGATTCACATGGCACTCTATCACAGTATGTCAGTGACAAAGCCGATGAATCACATTCGGAAAAGACAACAAAAAGCTGTGGCGTGATGAGCTACGTGAAACAAAAGACTGAAGCTGAAACGTATTGTGAAGGACGAATAATTGTCACAAACGTTATGAGCTGTAAAGACATTGCAGAGACAGCCTCTTGATTAGGGTTGTCACAAGAACCGATACTTCGGTACCAATTCAATGCCGACACGAAAAAAATTATTCGATACTTGCTTTTTTCTGGCATCGTCAGAACCGAATATACAACTTTTCACTCGGCGAGCTGTGTCGATTCTTGGCGGAACTGAAGGGGGCAGTATACGCGTGTGAGCAGCACAGAGCAGTAAGCAGCGCTGAAGAAGAAAACTTGCCGTCTTCGGAAAAAAATGGCTTCAGCGGGTGGGAGCGAAAGCACAACACGTCGGCTCGTCGACAAGACAGGTGCGAAGAGTCGCGTGTGGAAATATTTTGCATTCGAGGCGGATGAATCCGGAGCAATTCTTGATTCACACAAGCCGACATGCAAAAAGTGCCTCAGAAGTTTTCAGACCAAAGGAGGAAGCACGTCAAACCTGGCTATGGGCCACTGCTGTTCTTTTTTTAATGTAAAATAGTTGACTATTGTTATTTATGATCATATTTATAAGCACAGTATTGTTTGTTTTTATACTGGATGGCTATAGGTCTGTTGGCAGCTGGTACTGCAATTTAAACCTTGTGCAAAAAGATCTTAAAGCACAGTGGTGTTAAATACTTGACAGTTTGAAGTTTGAAGCAGTTTTCAATAAATTAGTGAATTTAAAAGTACAAGGGTCCTGTTGTTTTTTTTTTTTTAAATTGTGGTATCGAATTAGTATCGAGAATCGGGGAAATCCACAGGTATTGGTATCGACTACTGAAATTCTGGTATCGTGACAACCCTACTCTTGATACATCCTGTACTTGCAGCGGTGAGAATGAGCTCTTTCATGGCAACAATCTCTAAAGTGTATAGAATTGTGTCAACATCTTTAGAAGCCTTCAGTTTTCATTATTGTAGGTATTATAGAGCAACGTTCTTCGGCAACAATGTCATTAAACACCAACAAAATCAACTAAATATTATTGCCATAAAATTACCAAAATCTCTATTTTTGTTCACAAAAAAATGCTGACTTTCTTAAATGACTATACTATATAATCAACTAAAAGAGTTACATTGTTCTTTCACTACAACTATTTTAAAATGGTTATTATGGGTTTCTTTGACTAAGATAAAGACTTAACATTTCAATATTTTAATACAGCCTAAGTGCAGTAAAGCTGAAGCGCTCACCATCGGGGTCCAGCAGTCTGGGGATCCTCAGCTCCCTCTCTGCAACGCGGAAAGCCTCCTCCAGGTTCTGCTTGTTGCTTCTGGTTCTGGCTTTGGACAGATCCACCAGGTCGGGTCTCAGAGCGTACAGGATCGCCAGGAAGACCACTCCGCTCCTCCAGCTGGATTTGAAGTCCTTCACGTTTATCGAACAGCCGGCTCTGAGGGGAACGGATCATTTGATCACATTTATAATTCATGTTGTTTTCATACTATTAACACATTTCAGAAATGTCACCTTGCAGTCAGACAACCCTACGTTTGTTTGTGTTCACGTTGTAAATCTGAAACTAACCTTTTTTAAAAAAAAAAGGGGAGGCAGTGGTAGACCAGCAACTCTCTGTGTTCTCTGAGATAAAATTACTGTTTTTGTCAATGGAGTCTTGTTCTGGGTTTGAAAGGACCCTTCCTTTTCATTTCAATTCAATTCATTTTTTAGGCGTCAAAGATATGTTTCTCCACAGCACTAAGGAGACGTACATTAAACAACACATTTTAAAAAATCAAAATTATTCATATATTTCTTATTGAGCCCAATGTCTTGTGTTATGTTTTTTTTTTTTTATTTAAACTATGTTATGGGCTTCTTAAAAGAAAGACGATAAGAAATGGCAGCAAGGAAGCACAGGGACTCAAACATTTATGAATATATACTGAAATATATATATAGTATTACTTTGACAATTCGATAACTCCAAGTAAGCCCAAATAAACCCCAAACAGCCCATTGAAATGTGTCTTTGGCCTTCCCCTACTGTTGACCGGCTCCTTACTTGTGGCACTGCTCCCGGACCCAGAGCAGCAGGGCCTTCTTGGCAGAAACCCTGAAGCGGTTGTGTAGCGGTGAACCTCGGGGAGGAACGGGACTGCTGCTGGCCGAGCGGCTCGACAGGGTGGAGCGTGAATCCAGACTGGCCAGGGACTCCATGGAGGACTGACGGGAATTGAACGAGAGGCAGCTGGCCAACTCCTCGATCTAAGAAAACCACCGACACACAGTTTCTGTTGAACTTTTTGGCCGTTTATATTTGGAAACGGAACATAAAAAAAGGTGTAAAACACAGAAAAAACCTCCACAGCTGAATAAAACAACCAGGAGAAAAGGGAAGACAAATAAGAAAGTGAACATTTGTTATTTCAGAAATAATCCTGTGCTACAACCCTGGTTTACACAATTTGTTTCCTTGCTTAAATAACTTCTCTCTGATCTTTGGTTGATAAATGAAGTAAAACTGGCCCCAGGAAATCTACACAAAATCAAATAACAGAATCCAAAACAATGAATTATACAAGTCAGGGACATTCCCACGGGCTTTTTACTACATGAGGATTTTTCTTGGAAACTTGATAACAACAGACCAAACAATGTGAGAAAAACCCATTAAGAAAATATGAAACATGAAAGACAACAACAAAGAAAGGGAAATATCTTCCACTCACATGATACTGCAGAATGATTGTCCATATGAGGCCCAGGATGATGGACGGTTTACCATCAATGATGTCAGGAATGTTTATGTTGACTAGTTTGATCTGGTGAGAAAACACAGCATTTATTCAAAAAGTCCGATATCTCGTTCTCTGGAGAAAACAAAAGGGTGTTCTTTATTACTTATAAGGTCACTTTATTACTTAGGTTACCTATAATCAGAGATCAGGAGTACAGAGGCAGCGTGCATTATGTTAACAGCTGTGAAATCAGCTTCAAACGTCTTCAAACGTCTGACGGGTAGCGACGGATTTAGCAGAGATACACGTGTTTGTGTCCATCAACCAACCATCCATCCTTTCATTCTTCCATCCATCCTTTCATTCTTCCTTCCATCCATCCTTTCATTCTTCCATCCATTCATCCATCTATCCATCAATCCATCCATCCATCCATCCACCCATCCATCCATCCATCATCATCCATCCATCCATCCATCCATCCATCCATCCATCCATCCTTTCATTCTTCCATCCATCCATTCATTCTTCCTTCCATCCATCCTTTCATTCTTCCACCCATTCATCCATCTATCCATCAATCCATCCATCCATCCATCCACCCATCCATCCATCCATCAATCCATCCATCCATCCATCCACCCATCCATCCATCCATCATCCATCCATCCATCCATCCATCCATCCATCCTTTCATTCTTCCATCCATCCATTCATTCTTCCTTCCATCCATCCTTTCATTCTTCCACCCATTCATCCATCTATCCATCAATCCATCCATCCATCCATCCACCCATCCATCCATCCATTCATCCATCTATCCATCAATCCATCCATCCATCCATCCACCCATCCATCCATCCATTCATCCATCTATCCATCAATCCATCCATCCATCCATCCATCCACCCATCCATCCATCCATCCTTTCATTCTTCCATCCATCCATTCATTCTTCCATCCATTCATCCACCCATCCATCTATCTATCCATCCACCCATCCATCCATCCATCCATCCACCCATCTATCCATCCATCCATCCATCCATTCTTCCATCCATCCATCCATCCACCCATTTATCCATCCATCCATCCATCCATCATCCATCCATCCATCCATCCATCCATCCATCCATCCTTTCATTCTTCCATCCATCCATTCATTCTTCCATCCATTCATCCACCCATCCATCTATCTATCCATCCACCCATCCATCCATCCATCCATCCATCCACCCATCTATCCATCATCCATCCATCCATCCATCCATCCATCCATCCATGTCCTCAACTCAAATGAATGAATATTTTCCCAGCAAATATTAAAAATATTACCCTCAGAATGTAGTATTATTTTGTTTTTAATATATAAGGGACACAGGTGACATGTTTTATACTTCTTGTAAATAAAATCCAATTACTCTTATTTCTGTATTTAGTATATTCCCTTTGTAAACACCTTATTTTGAAAACCATGTGTATCCTTCTACTAATTTCGCCAAGTCCGATGGTAGCCGTCAGCTCCACAGACGTTCAAAAGTTTGGAAAATTGGTTTTGTGAATCCCACAAACATGTTGCCTCCTTCGGTGTGTCATTTACCGATTTCTTCTTGAGAAATAAAAGGGCTTTCTCGATGTTGCTCCTGTGCTGAAACATTCCTCTGCCTCTCTCCCGACTCTGCAAAAACACAACCAGAGCAGTCGGTCAGCTGGTTCGTTAAAACGGTTGGCATGTTGAGTGCTGGACTGAAGGGGGGGGGGGACTCACCATGCGCTGGCCGCTCATCACCTCCAGCAGGTCCAGCAGTTTGGAGCCATCGCGGAAATCATTGAACAGATCCACGACCATGCATGGTGGCCTCCGCTGTTAAAAGAAACACATTTTATTTGCCTTTATGTACGTTTACATTTGCAGCTATAAGATAGATAGATATAATATAAAAATGTAAAGAATATAAATATGAAAACACAGCAGTTAATCTTGTCTTTCAGAAAGTCTGTTATTAATTATAAAACACTAATGCTTTGTTCAAACCGAATGTGAAGCAAATTTTCGCGTCACTTTACTCACGCAATTTTGACCGCAGGATAATTTGTGTTTATTCGCATGACTTGCGCTGGATGCCCCCGAGAGGAAGGGGAGGGGGCACACAGACAAGGTTTCATCCATAATGGCTGAAATAACTACTGTTGCTGCTTTGTACATAGTGTGAAGTCGCAGATACGCCGGCTAATAAGTTCATAACATCACCCAGAGGTATTCGGTGAGTCTCACTGAGCTGTATTCACTGTGGCAAGACTGACGAATGCAATTCACCGAGAAAGGGATGCAGAAATAACTACGTAATGATGCCGATGTTTAAAAGGTCTCACGCTTTGTTAGGTCTGACTGCAAGATGACAAGCTCATTGATCATCTTATCATAAAGAGGGCAGCAACATTGTTGTTTGGACCACAGACAGTCTCTGGTTCCTCCACATAGTCTGGTCTGGTCTCTGGACTAATATCAGGGTTCCTGTACCTTTTTCAACGTCAAATTCAAGCACATTTCAAGCATTTCAAGGTGCATTTTCATGCTTTTCCAGCACTTTACAGCTGTGGGAAACTACATATTTGTAGACAATACTCAGTATTTAGTCTCATTATTATTGTACTTGTTCATCACATCAAATCAACCAACATGATGTTTGGAGACAGCTTTTTACAGAAGGACCACAAATGAAAGGAAAACTAATTCCACTGACAGATCCACAGAAATATAATCACCAATTATTTTCATCTGTTCATCATCAAAAGTCATTTTTCATAAAGAAATGTCAGAAAATGCTGTTTTCAGTCCCTCAAATATGGAGATCTTCTTTTGTCTGTTCTATCATAGATGTCACCACATAGAACACACATTTCAAGACCTTTATTCTAAATCCAAGCACTTTTCAAACCTTGAAAAAGACACACTAATATTAAAGTGTGAGTGTGGACCTCCATTTATGATTAGTCGTTTAGCAACACAGCGTGACGTGAATTTCTAGCGCGAATTACGGGAAATTTGCCCTTTGCAAATGTGCGTCTTTGCATTGACATTGTGTGCAATCACGTCACATGACAACTTTGCAGCAGAGAGCTGAAGCCTTCATCGAGAAAAGAAAGTTAGGATGCAGACATTTTTCTCTACATCTGGTTCCGGTTGCTCAGAAGTGTTTGTACAATAAGCCATGTTTACAAGAAGTTGGGAATCAGAACTAAAAGTGCAAACAGAAAATCTGCGACTTTGGAATGTTCCGTGTTCATGTGGTTCGAACTGAAGGATGACTTTCTCCCTGTGACATCCAATTAAAATCAGTTTGACTTTTCAAGCATGTGGTGGTCAAGCTCATAACAAGGCTGTTTGTTAAGTTTCTGAGCAGCTGAGATTTTGAAGATGCTATAATCTTTTTAGGAATAATTATGACTATAGGAGTTTTACAATTTGCATCATCAGGATTTGTGTGCTTTATGAAGGCAACGATAACTGATTGCCAAGAGATACTTACAAGCACTAGTTATAAAAGGTGACGGCAACAACTGAAATCAATTCTGAAGCAATCGAGACAACATTTATATCTTTACTATTCAGTTCCAAGCGCAGATAAGTAGTGATACCGTTAAACTAGATCTATACGACTTGGCATATTTAAGTATCATGTTGCAGCGCAGAAATGCCAAAGATATACTTGGAGTATTTGAGGTGTTGCCATAACGTAATTGTCCATCAGAGCACTGTGCAGTATATATCTTCTGCAATGACCACATGTAATGATTTCCAAAAATGTTTGTTTAAGATAATATAAAATAGAAGAAGTCATGAAAGGATTTTCCCCTCGAGGGTAATTGTGTGTGCACAGTTGCAGTACAAAAATCTGCTGAGAAATTGCAATCAAAAATACCACCAAAAACCCCAAAAACCAAACAACAGCGATACACATCTTGTTTCTCTTGCCTTAGGCCTTTAAGCAGCAAATCATCTTTAATGGGAATCTAGAAGACCTTAATTAACCTCCAGAAGTGACAAACAGGAGGAGAAAAACAAGTCCTTTAAAAGGTCCCAGAGATCATCGTCATAAAATAGTATTAAATAAATAATATAAATGCCTGTTGAATGTCAGCGTGGAGAAGACACGGAGCATTATGGAAGGAGAACTATTCGCATGTGAAACAGGGTACCATTGTTCTGTGAGCTCTTATGTGAAAAACCAACCAAGAGGATTAATTATCTCCAGTATTCAGTTAAATGAAAGAGACCCACTGACTCCAACGTGAGCCCAGAGCCGAGTGGACGTCCGGTGGGTGGATGTAGGGGGTGTGGTCGGTGGGAGGGGGAGACCCGTCTGTTGCTGTCTGTCTTTGTGCTGTGAACCTTGCTCCTCAATGCTATATTTACGTGCACAGCTCCCCACCTCCACCCCAACTGTCCTCCGCCATCACACTCCCAGCTGACCGCCAGCACGAGGCGTAGAGAGCGCTGACAGTCTACTGTTGACTCGTGTTGGGAGGACGCAGTTTGAGAAAAACACAAGTGGCCTGCACCAAATCTACAAATTCAGACCATGCTGGATTCCCTGTAAACACGAGCTGCTCACTGGGAAAACAACTAAAGAAGTAGAAGGTTTGATATTACATGAGCAGCACCACAAAGCTGTCAGCTGACACATTAGTGCTTTAGAGGAAGCAGATGTGCTGATGGGCGTTCACAATAAGGATTTTGCGGCCACTAAATAAACCGTATAATTCTCAAACCACCAGGGGAAAGTTAAATGCAGCCCAAACAAACTCTGTGCTCCCGTGCCATTTCCATATTTTTAAATAAGGTAATATAGAGAAATTTGGCACAAGATTTCTATGCAAACCTGCATCATTGCAAAAACAGTTCAACTCTTAAAGAGCAGCACTTATAGCCAGACGCAGTTACAGTGAAATTAGAGAGAAACTCATTTATTTTGGGAAGCACTCAGCATGCAATGACATGAAAAACTAAAATAAGAAAGCTCCCCTATAAGTCATTTTTGAGATTTAAATAATCAGTGAAGCTACGCTGTTGTTCCTCGTGGTTAATGTGCACAGCGTAATTTTAAATGGGAATATGCACTTATTGTTTCTGCTGCTGGGGGATGCCTGCAGGTATTTAATAATCTCAAATAATGTCTCCCAAAAACTTGCAAATGCAATTATTATTCCCTAGACTCATTGCTCTCAAGCACATTTTTACTTTGCAACAGGGATTATTGGAATTGGATGCAAAAAATTGCACTCAACTGCAAAAAAGTATGTGCGTGTTTGTGCTGTATTATCATATCTTTTGTGCATGGAAGCTTGATGGAGCAGCCGGCTGTTGCAAATTCGCCCCTGAGGGTAAACAATGCTAGGGATGTACAGTTTAACAGCTTTCATGAAGTAAAGGAACTGAAGGTAGAGGGATTTTTGTATTATTATTACAAACTGAGGTACCAATTTTGCAAAAGGAGCTGCACTTTGCTGTGAGGAAGGATGTTCTTAATATAGTGTGAACACAATGTGTGGATGCCTTTGCTTTTATGACCCCAGACAAACAATTCTCACGCCCGCACTTTGTTATTCAGCTGCATCAACTCATTGTAGGGCGTGGAGATAACCGTGTATACATTACAGCGCTGTGACTGGATAACTTCTGGTTAACTTCTCCCCGAGGGCAAGGTGGGTCATTTCAGCAGTAATAAAAGCCATATCACACAAACAAGTGGTATGATGCAACAGAGAGCGTACTAAAAGATTACGATCATGAGGCGTTGAGACGTGACTCACCTTTGCCAGCTGAGCATTGAGCCAGTTGGTGAAGGTCTTCTTCTGGATCTGTTCTTGCTCCACTGTTGAGGAAGAAGAAACACATTGTCAAGTCCCACATTTCTATCATCACATTAAAACATTCCATCACTCAAGTAGTGCAGATTTAAAGCATAGGCATGAAGGTCATGCATTATTTATATGTCCTGGATTGCTAATATTATTAGCAACAGTGAGTGTAATGTATATGTCATGTCACCGACGTGGACTGGACAACACCGCAGAAAAGTAACAGCAATGGTCATAATCAACTACTCGAAAGTCAAAAGCAGAGCATTTTGTCATGCAGTCAATGTTGCTTTCTTTTTAAGAGGGACCTCCTTCCCCTGAACCAAAGCGGAGCAGATCTCAGTCTTATTGTCATTTAAATTAAGTGAACTGTAAACTCAACATGCATTCATTGGTCTATGAGGCAGTAAAAACATGGTTCCTTTGGAGGGCGAAACAAAAAGAGACGAGTCAAACCTCCAGCTATGGAAGGCCGAATGGAGGCACGTTTGTTTACTCGAGTCAGCTGAAGGCCTCAAAATAGCTCAGCAAATTCACAAAAGGTATCATAGTGCTCAGTTCAATTCATTTAAAGAGCAGGCAGACAAGGAAATGTGTACACCTATTGTGAATTTAGCCAACAACTAGAATAACGTTGCCTTTTAAAGGCATGTTATTACTGTAACGCCCACAGCTTTGGACAATCGCTCTGGGAAACCTTTGGGCATGATAATAAAAAAAACTGAGGTATGTGGTCTGTTGCCTGAACAAGCAGAGCGCTTCAACACAATAATGAAAGAAAGCCACTGAAAATAAGTTGGCACAAACAGATAAAACACAACCAACCATCACACACAGACATCTGTACGTGTGCAGTACAGTTTAAAAAGCCCTTAAAGAAGATTTAAAATATAATTTGAATGCAGTTTACTGACACATATACTGACTTTAACTCCCCTGCAAGTGCATGCATTGGAATCAGACATTTCATACATCATTAGGGTCGGGCAATCGGATGGATATATCGGCTGTCATCAACTGGCCAGTTTGTTTTTTGGGCCAATATTGAAACGATACCACAGTTTATGTGATTTATTTGATAGTTATTTTCATATTTGCAGGCAAATATCACATTAAACATCTTTAAAAAATGTTTTTAAAAAAACAGCGCCCCCCACACAGCAACAGTTCAGGTGGAGCGTGGTACTGCAGCATATATGCTGTAGAATACCCTTTAAGGAAAATCAACAAATTCAAACTTAAATTAATAAAAACAATTACAGTAATCTGAGACAGGCTACAGATAATAAAGACCAGAGTGTAAAGTAAAAACAGATTGGGTCTGTTAATGTCCCACCACTCACCATCGTAAAGCTCAATGAAGTCATTCAGGTCACTGACGGTATGAAGAGTCTCACATATGATCCAGTCCTCATTCATTGTCCTCAGTCAAGAAAAATCCACTTCCTCACTCAACAAACATCTCAGTCGGAGCTTTTTCTAAACCTCCACTACTCTCAGATTAAAAACTGCATGCAATATCGCCAAAATGTAGAGTCACCTTCAGTCTCTAGTGCTGCTTTTTAAAAATAAATGGTTGTAAAACATCAACAACAGTAATAACTAATGCCATTTATGAAGGATTTACTCCAATTCTTTCTTCCACTGATTGTTTCCCTCATCTCTTGAATACTAATATATCATATTTTAACTTTAATCCACTAGTTCCTCAGGTCACGTTCTTTGCTATAGCGGCTAAAAAGCGTTTGGTCCTTCCTCGTCCACGCTGCGGTCTAACTCTGGTCCTATGAGGTAGTTTACAGACTATTTTCTGCTTTAATATGTTTAACAGCAGGCCACCTTTGGCTTCAGGTCACTTGCAGTCTAATCTTGATCATAGGGAGCCCCCGTCTTATTATAAATAAACCGGTATCATCAAAGATAAGGGGTTTTCTAAAGCGACGTAACCCTCTGAGTTTTGATCGCGAATCAAACCCACAAAAATGATGAGCAACCTAAAGTTTTCTAGAGTTCCCGGCTGGTTAGTCAAGAGGATGGAGAAACCAGAGAGCTGTGCCACACTTATAATTATTTTAAACGAACCCGTTTGGTCGCTGTGCCCACAGCGCTTTCGAGTCACTGCTACCGTTTTTAGTGCCTCCTAAAAATGAATCAACGCTATTTCCATAACAGAGATTCATTGGAAACACAAATACTGACAATTTAAGGAAGTAGCAAATTACCACTTCCATCTCAATAGAGATTAAACATCATGTTGTAAAATTATAATTGATGGTTATAATCATAATTTGAGTGTTAGAGTAGCCACGTACTAACCAATGGAATTCTGGGATTTATTTCAACTAATTTTTTTTTAAATTCCTGGCAGAAAACAACACGATCCACAGTTCAAAGATGACAAACACAAGTCCAGTACGTCGGACTTTATTTTCTGGTCATTAAATGTGTCTTTCTGCACTACATGGATTGGTTCAGAACTCTAAAGGACTCTGAAAGCTTGGACTGGAACATTTCAGGATCGTGGTCAGTAAAACGAAGTGGGCGGGAACAACTCTGCTGGATGGCCTTTCAGGTGATAGTCCTTCACCTCAACTGATGCTACTAGTGTTAGGTAGCTCTCCTCGTAGAACACAGCTGTTTACTAGTCTAAATACACCATAGTGTTGCTTAATATTCTAAATAAGCCTGCTAGCTTATTTGCTAGCTTATTTCCAAGCTAGCGAATAAAGAAAAACCTGAAAAATAACCTCTTTGGTGAAGGTAATTAGTGGTTTTGTCATTGTGCAAAGCCACTAATTACCTCCACCCAAGAGGTGATTGTTTGATTGTTTGCCGGCAGGATTGTGGAAAAACTACTGGCCCTATTTTCTCCGAAACTTGGCGGAAGCATTATATGTTTTGGAGTGGATCCAAATCACATGGCGGATACATGCTAATTGTTTTTTTACTGTCATTTCATGGCCTTGACGGAAGTCTGCCCCTCTAGTTGCTTTTAGGACAGCACCGGTACATCCACATTGTGTCTGGTACAGTGGGAAGTTAGTGATCAAGTATCTGACTGGTGGCTGCTGATGATTGTTTTTTTACCCACAGTGATTTATAATCATATTTCCTGTAAAGGACATTCATTCACTTGTCTTCAGTGTCACAGCAAAGCTCTGCCTTCAGGGCGATGCGACCGATAAAAGGTGCCGTCTCTGGACAGGAGCCAAGCTCTCACTTTGTGTTTCTGTATTTAAATCAAGCCTCTCAGAAATTGAAAATATTACATCTTTTAATAGGAGGCAACACGTTATAAAACTAGGGAGTGGATACATGCGTGAGTTAGAAGGAAAGATATTTTCTTCCTATCATGTCCAAACAGATGCTGGCCCTAAGAACAAACTTTACTTCAAAAGAAAAACAAGCCTGTGTTTGACTTTTGATTTATCTGCTGATAAAAATTAAAAAACTCTGCTAAATAGGCACATCATGGTTCTCAGCAGAGCATATTTTCAAAAAGTATCCAAGTGTATGATGAGATGAAATCTCTCTATTTTAGCGTGTGTTTGAAATATAAATGTTGAGACTTTCACCACGTTGGGTTTGTGTATATCTATAGCACCTATAGGGTAACATGAAAACACCTTCTATTATACTATGGAATTATACTGTGCCTGTGCAACACATTCTATACAGTTTTGTTCTGCACCAATCACGACCTCAGAGACAAATAACAGGACTCACCCATGCTGGGATCACTCGTGCTGACTCAGCAGGGAATGTTTCCAGGTCAACCTAATCTGATTCAAATCAACTAAAACCAGCCTTCGCTATCTAGTAAAGACTCTGTTTACCACACCGTCTGCAAACTTTGCAGACCCGTCATCTATGAAGGAGAAACGAGGAGTTCTGAAATACATTTTAGAGTTCCTCCTGTCTAGCCAGCTAGCAGACCACATTTCCAGCCTGCAGCGAGGCAGGTGAGATCAGCTGGGCTCCGCCTCTTTAAAATCTAACTCAGATGATTCAGGCCTGCTGAAACAAGACCTGCAGGAAGCTTGCCCTCCTGTGTAAGTTATGCTACATAAAGCTGGGAAATGAGGGTCAAAATCAAATTCCACATGCTGTGAAAATGATATCTTACCTGGCCTTACCTAACGAAACCTCGAGTTAAAGTAGCAGACTAAACTGGTAACTAGGGCTGGGAAAACAATTAACATTGTGATATGTTTCCATTTTAACTGTTACAATACAACGTAATTTATCAGACTTAGCAAAAGGATTTGTTTCAGATCACCATGTGGTTAAATTTAATGAACAATAAATACTAAATCTCCTTAAAGCTAGTTGATTAATATGATTATTGGAGTGCTTTCACCTGATAATAACTCAATAAAACACACGCACAGTCTACATCAAACATCACATGTTCTCTACAAAGAGCCACTGCATAGCCATGACGCACATATCCATCCGTCTGTTCCGACACGGTTCATCATTTCAAAAGCATCGCACACAAAAAGCCACATTACGCATACTGTGAAGAATCCTCGCTAAACCCCGCTGATGCAAACGCTGAAGACATCATTCACACACACAGTGCGTCTTTATTGGCGTACGTTCATGATGAGCGTTTGAAATGTAGATGAAACAAGGCCGTTCCAGTCTATAACACGCTGGCTTGTCATAAGGGCATTAGGATGACATCATCCATCCTGCACATTGTACCAGTTGTTTATAAGGCTCTAATAAAATGAAAAACACTGTGTTCTACATGTGGAGATCCACGTGTCCTCAGAGAACCATGGGACGGCAGACATTCCCAACTTTAACAGGCTTTTAAGGCTAGTGAAGACATTGGTTTCATATTAAACCTGGCGACTTAAGGCATACTGGTACCAACCAGGTCATTCTAGCATGTTGGGAAGGAGGGCGAATAGAAAAATAAAAAAGGGACCCCTTGGCCTCTGACCTCAAGACATCCGGATGAAAATGGGTTTTTACAGAACCCATGAGTTTCACTTTTATTCCTCTTCATGCTGATCTCATGCCACTTGGGGCAGTTCTTTTTGCATGCAATATAAATGTGCTATTTTAGCCATTTCTAAAATGGGGTGTCTGGATATTTCTGCATACTGGTGTCCTTAAATAGTCTTGGAAGGCTGAGACTCTGGTGGATTCAATGCAATAGTCAAATGTGATGATGTTTGTTGCCATAGTAGCAATTTAACAAAGTGAGACCATTTTGTTGAAATTTGAGCTCACGGTATAAAATGACCTGTTGACATGTAGGATAATCATAGCCTTATGAAACTTTACGACCTCCAACTAGAGACAAAGGCCATTCAGACAATGTTCAGCTTTCCTAGGTATATTGACAATAAAAAGGGTTTTCTGAGCACTTTCCAGAACAGAAGGGCTCGCCATCCAAAACCAAAAATGCAACTCTTGTAGAACTAACGTTGGGTCTGCAGATATTAAAACTTTAGTCAAACTAGAGATCAAATGCAAAAATCTCACAGAGAAAGTGACACACCAGTTCAAAAACCAAACTTGTAACATTGAGAATAATTGTACATGTTGTACAGGCAGTGAGAATGGGATCAAATGACGACCCCGGCACAGCTTTGCTCCAAATGTTCAAAAAACGCCCCGGGAGACAGTGACTTAACGAGCGAGAAACGTTTATCATGTCTCTCCAAGCCTCCTGCTCTGTCCCTCCGGACGGCCCTTTGCAATATGACTCACGCCTCTCTGAGATCAGGGGCTTCGGTTTCAGCACATTACACCAAGCATGACCTCAAAAAAAGTGACAAAAGTGAAACAGGACGGAGCCGGCAGCGGACCGAGACGGATTCATCAAACTGCTCTCCTGAGTGTGACTCATAACTGTTGCTTTATGGTTATCACGTTGCCACAGTAACAAAGATAAGACACTGAAGCCAAGATGAGGGGCCTTCCGTTTTACAAACTCCTCTCAGGGCGAGAAACAAAAGAGGTGGGAAACAATAACCTCAAGCTTTAGTATTCAAATCACAAAATAAAGTACCTGCTCTGCCATTTCAAATAATACAGAAAATAAAAAAACTAATCTCAAAGTAGTAACTCTACCACAAGAAAGCACAGTCAGAAACAGTAATGCTGAGCAGAAGTGGGGAGCGACTGACCCTGCAGCAGCATGTGGATGTTGTCGATGTCCAGGGGGATGGACCCCCTCTCCACCAGATCATCTGTGAAGTCTGACGACATGCTTTCTCATTGACGGCCTCCCGGCAGCATGTCAGCGCTCTGAAGAAGAGAGGGGAAAAGTCAGTGCACTTCAGTAAAGCTTAAGAAGCGAAGGGCAACGCGATCACTCATTAAAAAGTTTGATGACGCAGCGTTTCTGGCTGACTTCCTGTCAAAAAGATATCCTTTCTATAAATTTCATTTCTGCATGTTGCAAATGGAGCAAAGAGACAAAATTCCCCAACATATTGTGAAAATGCACCTCAGACGAACCTGCGTCATTTTAAAAAAAATGAAGAGCCGGTCAGAGCTGAAATATTAGGACTGATGGATGGACGGAACAGACCCATCCAATTTTTTACTTGTTCATAAACCTAATCTCAAGGGAAATCTCCTGGCATGGCATGTTTTAATCTTCCTGGACCTACACGGTTTAAAAAAACATGCAGGCAAGTGTCAGGTATGTGCCTTTGTTGAAAAATCAAATGTAATAGTGATTTAAAAAACAACAAAAGTTAACGAACAGAGATTACACAAAGGACAGGAAAAAGCCAAACATTTCCAGGACCTTGAGTTGAGCAGTCGCACAAAGACCTTTTCAACACACCAGCAGGAAACACGTCTGAAACACAGTTCAGGTTGAGTTTATCATCTTTTATGGAGCACCGACACACTGCTCTGTCAGTTTAATGGATGAAGGGTGAGTGCTTGATGAAGGGTGCCGGGTGTTGGGATGTGTTTTGACTTGTTGCGTCTTGCCCTGGGATACGAGTGAGTGAACTGGGAGAAATGTGTGACATCGTTCTAAAATCGCCTGCCGAAACAAATTACACAATTGACTTGACCAGAATGTGTTTTTTTTCCTTCTGCTGATCACAAACATGACAGTTTAGGAGAAGAGACAGGTGACTGAAGCTAAATTAAAACGGTGTCAGTCTCGTTAATATGTCAGAACAAATGTCAGATAGTAGCTGTTCATTAAGTTTGAAGCTGCCTGTACTGACAGAGAGGTGGGAGCTCATGCATTTAGAGAGTATTATGTTTAATAAACTTCCTGATGCCTTATTTCCTGTAACATTGAACAAGTGCACGCACAGTTCTCTTTGCTTTGGTTTTAGAAATATGAGGCCATTAAAAAAGGTCAAAGCCGTCTCATCAGGCTAAGATGAGTAAAGTTTGATCTGCATTTTGTTTCAAGAGTGCATTAAAATACAGGTAGTGATAAGACAGTTATTATCATTAACCCAATTTTACTCAAATCTGTCAAGTATTGAGAGATCCTGCTAATCATAAACTCCTTGGCAGAGGTAATGACATCACAACAACATTAATAGTACGGCCCGTCTGCACAGTTTAAGATTTTGTGGAAATAAGAGAAGCCAATACATAAACCAGCTGAACAAATAGGCTGTGATGTCAGCTACAGATAATTATTATGGTTGCTCTGTCTTCCTATCACTGACTGACACTGACACTTATGTGTAGTGGGCCCTCGTCATTAACTTCCTGTAATAACATAATTAGATTTTTAAAATACCAGTTTGCAACAGTTTGAAATATAAATCACAACATTACTGGAAGAAATTCAAATACTTAAATGTTAAAATAAATAATTATATCATCCCACTGGTCACGCTGCATCTGGCCTTGAGATGCATTAAAACAAAAGCTCATAACCAACTCACATAACTTTTGAGGTGAGTCCTGTGCTGCTGTTCAACCACGCGTTGAGTACGTGGAGGTTAAACCACTATAGCATGGCATCTGAACCATCCCAAGGCTTCATGTCAGCTGCAGGCATGAAACTTTGCAAGGGGAGTGGAAATGAGAGAGTATTAAGAGCAGGAGGGAGGTAGGGATGGGGGGGGGGGATTTCAATGCAACTTTTGCGGCTTAAAAGAAAAGCTTTTCCATAAAGTAATAACAGGGGACTTTTATTGTGAAGACTTTATAGGATAATATGTTTGTCACCGAAATAGCTGAGCTTTGTTCGCCACTATTCTTTAATAAAAAATAAGGCCATATGTATACTGCGGGGAAGAAGAGGAAGCAGAAAAAAATGACTGGGGGCTTGAATTGATAAGAAATGAAATCCATCCACCTTCAGAGCGGCTCCTTTGACCATGAGGTATATCAGAAGTGCTACGAGTGGAAATACATGCAGACACAGTTCTGTGGCATCCAATCACAAGTGTGAGCAGACATGTGAAACCACAGCCTACGACTCGTAGAGAGTAACTAATAGCAAACCATCATGAGACTCGAACACAGATTTTATTTGAAGGAGAGAACTGCAGCTTCATTGTCAGAGTAAAAACAGACTGTGTAAGGTCATCACGCATCGCTGTATACGTGATGATTCTTAATGAAAAAGCCAAACAACTCCGGCTGACGCATCAGATGTCCTCTGTAATTAACTCCATCATGGTCTGCTAGCAGTTTAGCTCTGTTGAGGATTCAAACGTATCATTGACATCAGGGAAACACCGTCCATCAGCTTCGACTATGTTTGAGTCCTGATATCTATGGGCAAAATGAGATGTGATATCAGAATATAGTGTTAATCTCTCAGGAAATCGTACAGCTGTAATTTCTCCATAAGAGAAAGAGTAATGTGCTCATAAATAAAGAGCCTATAAGCATAGTAATGTAACAAGACCTATACACACGAGTAGTCAAATAAGTATAAAAGTATTTAATATAAAGACTGAAAACAAATAAGTTATGTATGCATATAAAACAACAATATATGATCCATTTGCGTATTTGCAGTTGAAGTCTGATTGATTATTCTTTTGTGTTATTACTGCATAAAAAGCACTGTGCTATTTGTTTTATTACCTCCACCAAGGAGCTTATGTTTTCAGTTCAGTTTGTTTGTGGGTTTGTAAAAAAAAAAAAAAAATTCTGGCCTGAATATTCATAAAACTCAGTGGAAGAAGGATGAAGCACAGTTGAAGGGAAAAGCCATTACATTTTGAAGTGGTTTGGCCTTGGCAGAGGTCTGCCATCTCTCAAGCGCCCTTCCAGTGTTTAATGTTTTCCTGTGTTTGTCACAAAGCAAAGAAAACATTTCCGAAAAAGAGGAGAGGTGAATAAATCCAGTCAGGTACAAGAGATGAAGACGGATAAAGGAATGAAGAAGAGACAGAGGCAGAGAGGAAATGAACCTAAAGGGTAGACGATAAGAGACAGATAGAGTAACAAGAACATTACGAGTGAGAGACAGGTAGAGAATGAAAGGGCGCACATACAGAAGGGCAGGAGAGCAAGACAGACAGCCAAAGTCACAAGTCTCTCCGGTCAGCTCTAATTGTAGAAACAAGGCAGAGGGCAGCGACACACATAGCACTCTGTTGTGGAAAAAGCACAGGGAGGGGGAGCGTCATGAGGCTGCGACACCAGCATTAAATGCTTTTTAAATGCACGTGTGTGTATGCATCCAGCCGAGGTGCACACATTATCATTGTCTGCTGCGCTATATGCTGCATTCATTCAATGTTCACACTTCAGAGTCCCACAAGCCAGCTTACTTTACAGTTCCAGATTGCCTGATAGCTAGAGGTGAGAGAAATAATCGATTCTATGACGCATCGCGATGTTTTATTGAACCATTCTGCAAAGAACTTTACACATTTTATATAAGAAATGTAGCCGATGATCTGTGTCCTACAAATATGAATTGAGAGATTTGACGGAAAGATTCTCAATGTATTAAAATCCAAAATAGAGATGCATAGTGATGCATTGTTAAATAATCAAATGATGAGGTGACTGATGAATACCACCGCTACTGATAGCAGGCATTGGCTTACAAGAGCTACAGTTATTGCTATCATCATTTTTGTTTCTTGCATGTTCTTTAAAGCATGACCCAAAGAAATAGGCAAGAATATCCCATGCCTATTTAAACAAAACTATTAAAATGAGGAGAATACAGTTTGTTAGGTTAGTTTCCATGCTGCTGTCCAACCTCGACACAAGAGTCCGACAGAAATGAACAGAACAAAATTGAAGTAACGTCGCCTACACAGAACACTGAGATGAACAGATTTGATATACTGGAACAAAAGCACCTGACATCCACTTGTTTACAGTAGATGTAAACAAACACCTGTGGAAAACCGCATCTACCACATTCCCGCGCATCTTCAGGTTCTCTGCTGGTGGTTCCTTCTCAACGTCAATGTGGTGACTCACTCGCTATAGTTCTCTGAATGATTTCCAGCAGGTCTTTGTACTCCTTTGTCTAATCCTGGGGCATAAATCAACAGCGTCTGTGTGGCTGAACCTGTCACATGGACTGTTTCAGGCACACCCTGGAAGATATGATAACAAAAAAAGGGAGAGGCAATCCCCGGCTTTCATCGGGCTCCAAACACAACCCTGACGGTAAAAGTTGGACCAAGATCCTGCAGGCACACTTTCAGCGCAATGTCATATTTAACATACACGACATCTGGACATTTTCAACAGGTCACTGAGGTATATCTTGGGTGAGTTTTACCCAAACTTTTACTAACAAAAATAAATGAACAGAAACAAACATGGAGAGTGTGCTCCAGAGAAAGAAAAAAAAAAATCAGCTAACAATGTGAAGTAACGTGCAGAAAGACAGGTGTTAGTCATGGTCCCCAGCCAGCCTTTTCCTGAATGCTCTTGATTCAATCCTTCTGACCAGCAGCCTCTAACCTTGGCATGTGACCATGCAACAGGTCTGTATGTCACCAATCAAAGCAGGTCATACTACCATTGCATGCCACGATATGCATTTCTAATCCGGTGTTCTTAGCGCGATGACTTTCAGGCCATTACTGTTATCACCTAAGTAGGTGGGATGACTCAATGTTGTTCATCTGCTTCAGCCCAGCTGGGGAGTGCAGAATAAACGGTCCATAACAGAACTGTTCTACGGGCTCTCAAGCTAAAACACAATCTCTGGATTTTTGTTTTTTCATCAAGCAAGTACGTGCAAAGCAAGTATGTGCACAAAATTACACTCAGCCTGAACTTGGACAAACATGTTTCTACCAGAAAGCAATGGTGAGACAAACACAGTAACCCTTGAAAAAAAAAAAAAAAAACTGAAGAATAATTGACATGAGGCACAGAGAAGATTACACATTTGGATATTCTCCACTACATCACATAATAACAGCACAGTAGTGGTACAATGAGCCCTATAGCTTAAAAAGTGTTGAAGGGTGGAATAATAAACTGTCAAACAGCATTAGTGGTTTGAAATCACATGAGTCACAAAGTCTGGAAGCCAAATTAAAAACTCCCTGTCACTTTAAAAAAAAAAAATGTTATTAAGAATTTCCCTTTAACTAAATTCCTTTCAAATCATTCATCATAAAAAAACAAGTTTGAAGCAAGTGTTTTAAATTGTGGGTGATGGAATAAAACGTCCCTCTAATAAGACTGAAAGGGTCATTAAAATAGATTCAGTAAATATAAGTAAAGCATGCAAAATGTGTAGGACATTAACCTCGTATGTAATACATATACATTATAACTGCAGTTATTATCAAGTGCTACAAAGTGAACTCCCTTTCACTGAAGGAACGTGAGACAGTCGCTATTATGAAGCTGTCAGGGTCCTAAAAATAGCAGCAGGGAAACACGTGCACGGCTGCTCTCAGATCAGTTCAGCCGCCGTGCAACGAGTCCTTGAGGAAGACCAGAGGACCTTTTTAAAAATGAATAAACCACATAGAAAGCGGTTTAACGAGTGTAGAAAACGAAACACACACGGTCGAGGAAACACAAGGGATGACCGCAATTACACGATAATACCTGGGATCAATTACAAGCTGGGTTATGTAACCTTCCACACCAGATAACAGTGAGAGTCAATGCATTCTTTCAAACTGGACAAACTACATTTAAAGAAGATTGAAGTTACTTACGTGCAGTTTGTTTTGGTGAAGATGCAGATCCCGGTAATGATTTCCAATGCAGAAAAACTCTGTTAGTAGTTTTTGGTGGAGATGAGACCCTGACGTGTAGCGTGACAGATCTGCGGTCTGCGGAGCTCCAGGCCGGGGCCGGACTGTCACCGGAGAGGCCAGAACGATACCGGGCCAAAAAAAAAAAAAAATCCTCACAGGGAGACTAAATATAGAAACCATTCAGGGTTCAACACACACACACACACACACACAGCTCCAGTTTGTGAGTGTAGGCTGTCACCTGGTTTAAAAATAATAACCCCAACAAGTGAATGTTATCATCTGAGCTCAATCTGAAACGAAATAAATAAATAAAAGACCAGCTACAGATACGCTAATTTAAGCTAACATGTCTGTATACCCTAACTAGCTAGCTAGCTAGGTGCTAACTCATGCTAGCTAGTAGCCAAACATTAGCTTACTGCGTTGAGGCAACTATCGTATACTGCCGTGCCATTTCTTTATCTGACCGTTATCCGTAAACCATATTGTCCTTAATAGACGGTGTTGTGACTTGGAACGCTTTTTTTTTTTTTTTTTTTACCGAAATGTAGCCGCGGCTAACATAAGCTAGCTGCATTGTTGCGATATCCCTTCGCTAGCTAACTGAACTTTAATTAGCTTAACACTTTTGCTCATTTCTTTCCCGCCCACACGTTCTTAAAACATTCTAACGGCACAAAGCGACGTCGTTATTACGTAACTTCGTGTTAATAATTATTCGACATCTTTCGCCCGGTTTGCCGCAGAGGAAACGTTTGTGTCCGCGCATGCGCGCCGTCGTTTGGCGGGTTACGAACCCATCACATTAAAATCAATAAGTAAACAGTGGCAAATATGAATACAGAGTTTCAAAAGACAGCAGATAAAGAAAAGGACACCAAAAATGATGTGGTCAAACAGAGGCAGCATCAATCCTTTACCTTGTTGAAATAAAAATATAAAATTATGTCCACATTTGGTGTAAAACAAGAAAAATGTTCCAGCAAGATGTAAAGCATAAGCAACACACAAACACAACACATTTAAAACTACTAAATGTAGAAATAATGAGAAGGTAAAAAGAAACAAACCATCACTGTAAGAATTAATTTACCTGCTGAGATAAAAACATGGTGTGCTTAGTACTACAAGACAGCACCAGAGGTCAGCATTACATCATGTTACTGCCGGGCAAAACCTCCAGGATCTCTCAGTGTTTGAATCTTTGATTATAAGAGAACAGCTGACACAACCGCCATGCTATTCTGTTTCACAATGTGACTTGGTCAAAAGCCCCAGAAATAACTAGTAGGCCTAAGTGGACCTGAGAGCATGGATGGATTACTGACCAGGCAAAGTGTCAGAGACACAAAAGGACTAAAAGAGACGCAAAACAACCACAATGAGACACAAAATAATCACAAAGAGACACAAAACAATCACAACAAGACACAAAACAACCACAAAGAGACACAAAACGACAACAACAAGACACAAAACAACCACAAAGTGACACAAAACGACCACAATGAGACACAAAACGACCAAAGAGAGTGAATAAATGACGGATCAACACCTCACTAAGACACCTCAGCCTTGCATAAGGTCAATGACACTGAGCTCAGACCTGGAGCCGGTCCGAACTAGCCAGGATGACTCAAATGAAGCAAAATAATTCCCCTATAAAGGTTTATGAAGCATGATTACAAAAACCCCCTAAATGTTCAAAAGATTCTTTCATTCGAAAAAGCCGCAGAAGAATTGCACAAAAGGCAGGAGTGTGTAAATCCAGGCTCAGAGCCACATTCATTCATTACATTCTCATTGTAATCACAGTTACACGCATCGTGTTATTCCACAGCCCTGCACACTGTTCAATAACAAGCCTCCAGATGGCTGATTGTCCCCGATAGCAGCGAGGAGGACCGAGTCTATCGGAACCTGTCCCAGACTCATCCTCCTTAAACGTTTCTAATCTAACTTTAATTGCTCGGCCTCAACTTCCAACATTACTTTTAAAGATTCATTTCCTGAAACTACTCGAGAGCAGGATCCCCAGGCTGCCTGCGGGGCCCTCAGACGACAGTAATTTCTCTGATGAGGTGCTTACTCACCCAAATCAATTATTCCTCTTCCTTCTCCTGTCATTGTCTCCTCCGAGGACTGACGCATGCTTTTTTTTGTCTCTTAAGTGAAGCTTTACCGTGCCTGCAAGACACATCATGAGTAATTGACAGCTTTCTCTCTGCGTGTGTGTGTGTGTGTGTGTGTGATGGAAATGTCACTAAAAAGCGGGAGACAAAAGTGGCAGAATAAGGCGAAGAGTTGGGGTGATGTTACGGCGGTCTGCATGTGAGGACAGGAGTCGGAGTCTCTCTGCCGAGCCGGCTAATTGAGCTGGGATGATTGAGCAGACGCTCAGGTAGGAGCTGTGTTTGAGAGCGTTATCCCCCTCTCTCTGTCTCTCTCTGTCTCTCTCTCTCCTGTGTGGACGACTGGGAACAAAAGAGTAGAGTCTTTTTTTCCCCTTAATCGAGCTAATGGAGTGGGAAACGAGCCGGTGGGTGAACGGAGATGGGCAGCGACAGGTAGAAGGGCCTCCAGGGGATTCTGGGAGTCTGGGAGAGAGGGAGAGAGAGAGAGAGAGAGAGAGAGAGAGAGAGAGAGAGAGAGAGAGAGAGAGAGAGAGGGAGGTGAGGACCTCAGGCTCTGATTGGCAGGACTCTGGATGATAAAAAACAGCTCCTGCTGTCTCATGCATGAGCAGGTGGTTCAGGTCTGAGGAGAATACAGTGGTTCAGGTCTGAGGAGAATACAGTGGTTCAGGTCTGAGGAGAATACAGTGGTTCAGGTCTGAAGAGACAGACTGATCCTGCAGGCCTGTGTGAGTGTGTGTTTTAGTGTGGATTGAGATGATCCTGCAGAGGAAGAAGTCACAATGGTGAGTGAATTCAGAATTTACTGCTTTATATATATATATATATATATATATATATATATATATATATATTTCACAATTTCATAAACAGGCTCGATACTTTGGTTTTAATGCATTTGAGGGGAGTTGTCCATCTTTTTCCTTATTAATATTCAGTCTTGTAGAAATGTCCTTCATAGGGATACATTTACTTGATAAGTTGAGAACATTTCACTTTGACTTCAGTAAAGAAGTTGAGTAAGTATGTGTACAAATGTAGTAATCCTGTAATACAAAAAGGATTTTTTGCAAAATTGACAGTCACAAGAAAAACGAGTTATAACAATTGTGGTTAAAAAGTAATATAATATGGGATGTCTTGAGGGACACTTTTTTTTTTAATTTTTTGATTAAAACTCAGAAATCCCCCCCCCCCCCCCCCCCCAGGAGAGCTGGTCTGGTTCTGCTCCTGCTCTGCGTCTCCCTCCGCCGGGTGTCGGCCATCAACCTGCGGCGCTTCATCGGCTGTGCCGTGCGGGAGTTCACCTTCCTGGCTAAGAAGCCCGGCTGCGGAGGCCTGCAGGTCACCACCGACGCCTGCTGGGGGCGCTGTGAGACCTGGGAGGTGAGCAGGCACCTCTACTGTACACACAGAGAGGAGCGGGGAGGAGGGAGGAGGAGGGGGGTGACGTAAGCAAAGATGACAACTTTACACAAGAGGCGTTCGTTGGAAGAAAGGGGGGTTTCAGCCGGTCGGAGGGTCAGACACACAGAGAGACAGACAGGCAGACGGGTGAGACAAGTGCTGTGATAGTACAGAGATGGGTGATGACATTCCCCCACGGAGAAAATGTGTTGTTTGACTTGGCTCCCACCACTGGGAGGTCAGAGGTCAGAGGTCTGCATGCTCGACCATGGAGCAGATAGACAGACACATCAGAGCAGATAGACAGGCAACGTTCAGGGTTATACCGGCAGGAGGACGGGTGCGCTGAGATCGAGTTAACGACCGGGGGAAGCGGCGTGGAATTCGGCAGAGATTGAAGTGACGGCGGCGGTTTCCATAACGATGCTTCAAGTGCATAAACGACACAATTGGATTTCAGAAGTCGCCGCGTCGTGATTGCAGCAGCAACAACACTGGAAAGGAAAAAAGAAATGCTGTGAAAATCTCAGGTTTCATCTGGTTCATTGTATTCAGTGACAGGAGGCATTAGAGAGCTCATGACTCTGCCTCTGGTTTATTATTGCAGTGTAGCAGGAGGCCGGAGCTCTGCTTTGTGCTTCTGGATCTCCTCGGGGAGGACACTCATCTGTCCTCCACAGGGAGATCACAATGCAGCGGAGGGAGGCGGCGTCTCACTGTAGGACAGACAGTTAGGGGGGTCGGGGGTCCAGCTCCAGGATCTTACACCCTTACCTTCAACGACGACAAACACATGACGAGAAGCTTTGCAGGTGTTTGCAAACAGCTTCATATTGAAGCTGGGATCCGACGTGCAAATAATGAGCTGAAAATAAGACAAAAAAAAGAAAAGTCTAATAAGGTGGATTTATTTTATATATTATTATTATATATTATTATATTTTTTATATCAGATTATTGTGATGTGAGATTTATTGCTGGAAAAGAGACTTTCAAAGTCACTGTAGGCTGTTGTTTATATAATTTTTTCTTTCTCTTAAAATGTTGTATGATGGTTTTCTACATTAATAATAAGAATAAAAAAGAAAAGGTGTCGCTTATTACCTTTTTATATACTGAAACAATATAATAAATAAATAAAAAATGATCACTTCAAAACAAATAGTCATAAAAACACTTCAAGTACCTCAGTTTTATAATTATAAATAAAATCATCTTATTTTTAAAAATATATTAAAGTCCCAGTGAAACGTTAGTTAGTCTTTATCTTCCGTACTGGCATGAATCTCCCAGTGTAACTGAATACACACACACACACACACACACACACACACACACACACACACACACACACACCTCCCTTATTGCTAAAAGTTGCAGTTTGATTGATTCATAGATGTTGGCCACCATAGTTCTTGCACGAGAAGTTTCAGTTGTTTGTAATCAGCAACCTCGCCACTAGATGGCGCCAAAATCCTCCAGACTGACCCGCTGAAAGATGCAGATTGATTGATTGATTAGTGGTGATGTTATTGGTTGAAATCGGTTGGTAGCTAACATAAGTACAAGTCATATTTTTGTTTGGAAGGAATGACTAAATTTTCACATAAATATATGAAGAAATGAATTTCTAGTAATTTGCATTTTTCATTTCCATTGCATTTGCATTATGAGATGTGAACTTCTTTTAACTTCTCACATTTTAATTTCCTTTTCAAAACTATTCTACAAATTAACTTCAGCTGTCTTTGAAAACTCATTCGGACTCGCTTTAATTGGGAAGCATCTTTTTTCACTTTGTGCATTAATTGTGCATTTTTTGGATCCATCAGATCTCTAAATGTGAGAGAAACTACGCTCATTCGTTAATCAGCTCTTCTCTAATAGCTCTTCTGCAGCAGGCAGACTGCATTAGTGATTGTTTTGCATGTATTTCCATGTATGTTATGTATGGAAGCAGAAAACCCCTGTGCATGAGTGTGCAGTGATATGATGCACAGACACAATGCAGAGGGCGGCGTATGAATATTGACAGTCGTTGGAGGTAATGAGCTACAAAGAGCCAACTAGCTGTAAAATGACATAAACAATGCAGCTTCTGCATGTTTCATGAGACAGGAAATGTTCATTAGGACACGAGCACGACCCAATAAACCCGGGCACCGCAATAAATATCACATTCAGAAGGTTTCACCGCAATCCCACATATCGATGGAAACATTAACGATGTGCTATTTATAGCAAACGCGGCAAAATTACCTTCAATGTTATTTAGGAATTGACTGATTTGGGTTGTTGGCGCTTTGCAACAGCATCAATAAGTTATAAAGGCCCGAAGAGTAGATCCAAGTAGAAACTTTTCATTATAATTCCTTTGTTTAAGGTCTTTTACACCACCTGAAATCATTATTATCATTATTATTCCTTTGTTAAAGGTCTTTTACACCACCTTTAATCATTATTATCATTATTATTCCTTTGTTAAAGGTCTTTTACACCACCTTTAATCATTATTATCATTATTATTCCTTTGTTAAAGGTCTTTTACACCACCTTTAATCATTATTATCATTATTATTCCTTTGTTAAAGGTCTTTTACACCACCTTTAATCATTATTATCATTATTATTCCTTTGTTAAAGGTCTTTTACACCACCTTTAATCATTATTATCATTATTATTCCTTTGTTAAAGGTCTTTTACACCACCTAAAATCATTATTATCATTATTATTCCTTTGTTTAAGGTCTTTTACACCACCTTTAATCATTATTATCATTATTATTCCTTTGCTTAAGGTCTTTTACACCACCTAAAATCATTATTATCATTATTATTCCTTTGTTTAAGGTCTTTTACACCACCTTTAATCATTATTATCATTATTATTCCTTTGTTTAAGGTCTTTTACACCACCTGAAATCATTATTATCATTATTATTCCTTTGTTTAGGGTCTTTTACACCACCTGAAATCATTATTATCATTATTATTCCTTTGTTTAAGGTCTTTTACACCGCCTTTAATCATTATTATCATTATTATTCCTTTGTTTAAGGTCTTTTACACCACCTGAAATCATTATTATCATTATTATTCCTTTGTTTAAGGTCTTTTACACCACCTGAAATCATTATTATCATTATTATTCCTTTGTTTAAGGTCTTTTACACCACCTGAAATCATTATTATCATTATTATTCCTTTGTTTAAGGTCTTTTACACCACCTTTAATCATTATTATCATTATTATTCCTTTTTTCAGGGTCTTTTACACCACCTGAAATCATTATTATTCCTTTGTTCAGAGTCTTTTACACCACCTGAAATCATTATTATCATTATTATTCCTTTGTTCAGGGTCTTTTACACCACCTGAAATCATTATTATCATTATTATTCTTTTGTTCAGGGTCTTTTACACCACCTATAATCATTATTAACCCTCTGTGTGTTGGTACTAACAGAAGCCGGTCCTGGATCCGCCCTACATCGAGTCCTACCAGCGGGTTTGCACCTACAACGAGACCCGTCTGGTCTCCGTGAAGCTGCCCAACTGTCTGCCCAACGTGGACCCCACCTTCACCTACCCCGTCGCCCTGAGGTGCGACTGTGGCGTCTGTCTGACCAGCACCACCGAGTGTATCACATCTGTCTGACCAGCACCACCTGTCTGTCTGACCAGCAGAGAAAATACACTTAAAAAAAAAAAAAAGATTACTAGATTACTATTTAGAGTACATTTTTAATTCAACTCTTTTCTTGGAGGGTTTTAATATTTTCATTTTTTTTTTTTATAATGATATACATATAAACTCTAAATATGAGATTCATATGGAGGGTGAGACGTTTGTTGGAACAAAATACAAAATAAAAAATAATAATGATATATTATAATTATAATATATATTATTATATATTATAATGATATTATATATATATATATATATATATATTTGGAAATGAGACATGTCTTAGCCTCTCTATACATTTTTTGATTGACTGAATAATAATGACGAATAATCAGGGGAATATTTGCTGCTTTAAATTGAGCCAAAATCCCTCTATGATTCTCCCCACACTGGTCCTCAGGGAGGTCAAAGGTCACAGCAGTATTCTGCTTAAATGCCAAAGCAAGATATCTTTGATATGATTTAAAGTCTAATCTTTCCACCTGGGACATTTTCCACGGATTCATGAGCATCTGTTCTTGTTAAAGCGTGACATTAAAGATACAGCGGCTGCCATGTTTGACATAATTGATAATTAGTCTCTCGGAGAACAATCAGTTGTCGATGGGCGCCTCAGCATGTGACCCGTAGACTCGTTAGCACGCTTAATTAACTGACCTGAGATCAAAGGCCCAACTGGTTTAGTCAATGGCGGCCGAGTCTCCACACTCAGTGTAGTTATTCGTACGGTTCCCATGGAGAACGGGTTCTAGACTCCTCCCACCAGAACCAGCCCTCCCCGGGTCTTCCTCTGGCTCTGCTAGTCTTTATGCTTGAGCTGCAAATGTCTGATTGTATTTATGGGTGGCTGTTCTCTATCATTGGGGCTCCTGATTTCCTGTACTTTTCACCAAAATAAAAAAACAAAAAAGTCCTGAGATGTGTTTATTTTCAATATAATTTTTTCACCCCCACCTTTTCTTTTACTGAAAGCAATATCTGAGCACAAGAGGACATTGTTTGCTATAAAATATTCAAATCAAGTCTCAAATCAACAAAGTTTTGTCTTAAACAGCAAGCAATACGTGGGAAGATCATGCGTCCGGGTCGTGTGTGTGTGTCCGTCCGTCTGTCCACAGATAATCTCACATACTGCTGCACCCATCAGCCTAAAATTTTCTCTGCTCATTCATGGAACCAGGACCTCTCAGATTTTTTAAATACCGTCATTGACTGCTGACTCCTCAACAAATAAATCCTTGTTTTTGTTATATGTGCTGCCATCTTTGCAGTAAGGGAGCTTCTTCATCGTTTAAAGTGACAGTCACAAACCTTTAGAGTAACAAAGGTCAGCAAATATGATTTTGTGTTTAACTAAACAATCAGATCTGTCTCTTTGGGGGTTCGGTGACTTTCAGCTGCACCTTTTTTTTTAATTGGCTGGTGAGAAAATATGGCAGAACTTTGCAAATGTAATGAGGTTATTCTAATGAGCCTCATGGGAATACTTCATTTAACATTTAATCACTACATCCATATATTTCATATCACATTCTCAGCCTTTCAGTGAGTTAATGTGGTTATAGAGGTCGACTCAACAAATATGATCAGAGGATTGAACCAATGACCTTCCGGCACCTGACCGGCAGGGTCGCCCCCCAAATGACAATGTCTTATCGTACCCGAGTGACAGCGAGTCAATCAGGCGATCATTAGCCGCCATCGATCCGGCTCCACTTTAGGAGGCTTGTACCGGCACGCTGGTACTTTCCTGGTCTCAGGTCAATTTCAACACGGTGAAAAAAACACCCATTAGTGTACAGAACCTCATTGATTTGTAGTCTATTTAAAAAAGCGGAAAGTTTGAAAGTCAACTGAAGCTGTGCATCAATACTAAAACACCTAGAAGCTACCGTTAGGGCCACTTTACTTCTGTGCTTGTAAATGTAGATTTAAAAAAAGCTTCTTTCTCTGCTTATTTCTGTCTGAATTGGTGTTTAATGCAAACACAGTGTGGCGGCGGTGCGACCTCCCACTGCTGCAGCAGCATTTTGATCTCCTGCAGAGGAAGTGGGAGTGCTGTGACCCCGCCGCCGCCGCCGTTTAAAACTCTTTCCTCCCCCCCGTGTCTCCGATTGATTTAATTTATAACTGCTACCTTTTGCATGTTTGGTTTTATTGTTCATAACAAATTTTTATTTTCCTCTTTAGTACATGTTTGTCGTAATGAACCAATTTCTCTTTTTATTAACTCTAAATGTGAAATGTGCAAACTAACTATAGACGCCGACAAACAGATGAAAGCAGTGAGAAAATCCAATAACTTCTTCCGACTCGCTTCAAAGCCAATAAGGGAAATTATTGCTTTCCATGATTCCACGACTGAAAAAAAAGAGAAAAAAATTGCTGCGTGTAGATTTTGCCGCCAGCGAGAGTGAGTTCATCAATCAACCTTCACCCACGCCGCCTCCTTCACATTACACGCCAACAGCAATAAAGGCGATAACGATCAAAAGGCAGCACCCTCGGGGGAAATCCCCCCCCCCCCCCCCCCTCCCCAAGTGACTGTATAATCCATGGCTGGTTCCTGTCAGGCTGTTTCAGGGCTGGTGGAGGGGAAGTTACCCTCAACCTGCAATTTAGTGAGAGAGAGTAGGGCTAACCCTGTTTTTAGTGACCTGGACTCCCAGCAGGAGAATACTCGTCTCTGATTGGCCCGAGAGGTGTGAAGTGTGTTTATTATTTCAGGCGAGTAAAAACTATACGTCTATTTTCACTATTCTTTATATATATTAATATTATTCATTTTTAATATATATTATATTATATATTGTTTTTTCATATATATATATATATATATATAATATATATTTTTATATATATATATATATATATATAAAATATATTTTATTTTATAAATATATTATATATAATTATTTATTTCCCACATGCAAACAAATGGGTGAAGAAGAGTCAATCACAGAGTTAAATGTAAAAATATGAAGAAAAAAGATTAGTTTTGAGCAAATAAATGAAATGAATGTAAATAGAAGCTCATTCAGTGTGAATAAAAATCTCTGTGATGAGTCACGGCGACTCCCAGAGGAGGTCTTAAATCTCAGTTAGGAACCTGGTGTCATGTTTTCACTAAGAGCCTCCCTCCCCCTTACAACGGAGGGAGGAAGTAGTAATGTCAGGAATGATTAGGTCGTCGGGGGTCGTCGGAGCGACTCTCCGTCAGGGTTGTTGAAGATAACGGAGGTCTCCTGAGAGCCGGCGGTCCAGACGAGCGACCTCCTTCTAACCTCTATTTCCTCCTTAAACGCCTCCTCAGCTCTCTCACACACACCAATGTGTGTTTACTGCAGGATACAATAATAATCATCATCCTGCAGTTTGTGGCCATTTTTGTCATTTTATCAGCTGACATGTTTTAATTGTTAGACTCCTGTTTGCTTCCTGCTACAAGGAGACAAACGAGAGAGTAAAAACTATTAAATTAGCCAAATCTATTTCTGTAATGCACGTTTCAACAGCAGCATATGGACCACCTTCTTTTACATTTTTACATTTTTGATGCGAGCGTTGCGGCTGTACCATCGGGTCCGTATCCTGGCAACAACAGCCGTTTCACAGATCTTACCTCATCCTTTCTGGTCCCTGAAGTTTCCTCCGGATGTTTCAGGATTTTGATTGTTTCCCTGCAAGCGAGACCAACCAACTGCAATAATCCCGCAGATGGACTGAAGCTGGATTCTTCTGCTTCATTGGACGTCGCTCTCCTTCAGAAAGTCGTTTTTTTTTTTTTGTCTCCTTAAAGAGAAAAAAGTTGTTGGTGTTTAGTGTCAGATTGTAATCAGTCATTGCTCCGTCTCAGGTTTCTCAGATGTGCTGAAAAAAAAAAAATGTAAAGCAGACATTCTGCCAAGACTTCTGTCGTTAATCTTTCGTCATATACAGTTCTGACTGATCATCTCAACACTAACTCTTCCGTGATCGCCCATGTGAAAAAACACAGAAAAAAATAACAAATTTAAACGTGGCCTCGAAAAAGATTCCGCTCAAACGTTTGATTCCTGCATTTCCTGGAGCGTGTAGAATGTGGCGCCATCTAGTGGCACAGATGCAGATTGCAACCAACTGAAACTTCTCCTGGGTACCAAAGTGCAGCGGATGTGAAAATGTGAAAACGGGAAAAAGTGCTCAACTGTACTTATTTGAAGCCTCTCCATCCTACGTGCAACGCCGAAAACCTTTTTAAATTCTGTGTCCATTTATACGAATCAAAAGATTTACATTGACTGTGTTGAAATGTATTTAGTTTTTTATCGCCTGTAGAAATGAGGCGGCAAATTTAATAAAATTATGAGGTCAAATTAATCTCCAAATGTCTTGAATGTAAGGAGTTTCATGTCCAAAGTCAACCAATATATTTTTAGTATTCTGAAACCCGCATTTCCAGTTCCAGTTATTCGGCTTCGAATCGAGGGATAAATTCCTGAATGAAACCTCCTCACAGACGTAGACACCGACGGGATTGACACTAAAAAGGAAACTCTCCTGCAGTAAATGGGCTTCAAAAGCACTTTTCATCATCGCCAATTAAATGTGTTTTTGCAGGAGAGCCGGCCGGCCGGCTGGCGTCCCCAGCTGACGGCTGTCAGTTCGGCTCGGGGAGCATTTGAGGCGACTCTAATGGGGACGAGCTCCGTCTCAGCTTCACCGGTCCAGGAGGAGCTCCAGGTAATTCTGCTGTCTGCCGCTAATTGGCTGCGAAGATTCAGACCCCAAAAAACGATCCCCGATGTCAGAGAAGCGCCCGATTGGATTAGTTTGCAATAAAAAGGTACGCTGACAAGAAAATTGGCATTTTTGTGATTGAAACAAAAACACAAACTAAAGCAACACTCAAAGTCCTGCACACGTCCAAACCGTCAAAGTACCTTAGTGAGATTCTGTGGCGTTAAACAGGAGATTATGACTCTGATCCTCTTAGAAGAAGCTGCAGCCTGTAATATCAATTCTGGTCACAGCGACAGAAAGATGGAAGAGGAGAGATTTAGAGGAGGAGGAATCGCCCGAGGAGAGGCAGAACAATGAAGAACGCCAACGAGGGATCCACAAAGAAAAGAGTCCAAAAAAGTTTGGTTTGATGGACCTTGTTGTTTGGATCACAGTCTCTGGTTCCTCCACATAGTCTGGTCTGGTCTGTGGACTAATGTGAGCTACTATCTAGACCTCTGGGGGACCACAGACAGTCTCTGGTCTGGTCTCTGGACTACTTCCAGGCAGCTGAACAGGAAGAAGATAAAGCGTGTTCTTTCCCTGCAGCGCTGAAACCGGCCTCTTTGTGCCGTTTCAGATCAATAAGGGTAATTGATTACTTAATGCCTCTTTCGGAGTGAAGAGGAGGATGTTCCTGAAACACAAAGAGACAAAGACAGACAGGAAGCCCAGAGAGAGAGAGAGAGAGAGAGAGAGCGAGGGCGAGCGAGTATCCCAGACGGCTGTTTATTAATCCGACACTACAGTTTAGATGTGCAACTGTAAAACAATACATGAGTCAGTGTGGGATCTCAGTGCTGCTCCGTCGCCGCGGTAACAAAACAGTAGAAATAAAGATAGAGTATAAAGAGAACATTCCAGTAGAAAAGAGAGAGAGAAGCCCCGCCCCCAAAGGGTCCCGCTTATTAAAATCCTCCAAACAACTTTTTAAGGAGTGAAATCTGAGCTGATGAGGAAAAAAAAGATGATTTTTACAGAAAACCATTACATTAAAAAAAAAAAAAGAATTTAAAAAATCACTGCTCGGGAAATTACTTTTTTACCGTCGTCTTCGATGCAATATGAGGAATCAAATCAGGCCAAAGGATCATTTTAATAAATGAGCCCCGCCCCCAGAGAGGTGGATTCATGGTGCTCAGACATCGTCGGCATGCCAACGAGGGCGAGATGGAGGGTTAAAGTGGGGGGTGAGACAGGTGAGGACCGAGGAGATGAAATCAAAGATGCAGAAGAGGAGGAGGTGACTAAAGAAAAGGTGGGGGAGGGAGGGGGTTGTACATTCAAGTGGTAAAGCCGAAACATCCTGCACTGAAAGGTGTGTGTGTGTGTGTGTGTGTGTGTGTATGTGTGTGTATGTGTGTGTGATCACAGGTTGCCCTTCATTCTCGTGTCATATTAATAAAGAAGAGGATGAGCGTTTCCCACGTTGCTGACAAGTCGGAAGTTTCCGACAGGAAAAAACTTTCAAACTGAAGAGGAAGCCGTTGGAGGACCCCCCCCCCCCCCCCCCCCCGCCTCATCAGGTACTTGAACAGCTGACGGAGCATTTCTAATAATAGAATCACTTCAAATCTAAAATTGGGAAATTTTTTAGATTTCAGTTATTCTTCCAGGAAAAAGCTGGTTAATTATGATAAATCAATACATTGACGGTCTATTAATTGATCATAAGTAACTGAAGATGGCTTCATTTGTCACAGATTTATCAACGTTTTAAATGATCATTGTCATCAGATGTTCGTGTATACTTTGAATAAATATTATTCGATATGACGACATACGTCTGTTAAATATTACAACATTCTGATATTTTCTGTTGTTAGTTAATATTTTAGTTTTGGGGGGGGGATGCTGATCAAGACGCTAAACCGTTAGCAGCCATGTTTAAATGGTCCTCATTTATATTTAGCATCCGAAGTAGTTAAATCAATCCCCAATTTTCCTCGAGCCTGCTGCAGTTTTATGATGACATCATTTTAAGGTGGATTAACACACGACGTGTTTCTTTCTGGGTGGAAAACGAGGAGAATGATTCGGCCTCTGAGTCTCAGGGAAGTTACTTCAGGTCGACCTTCAGCTGCATTCAGAGTCCCAGAAACCACTTTGCTTTCTTCGTGTCATAAAAAGTTGTGGAATTGCAGAAAGAGGAGACGAACTGTTCCCTTCCGACATTCCTCATCGTGTATTACAGCGCATTGTTTTCCGGATTTTCAGCTCGTCTGCAGCGATCTTCACGGGGGGTGAAAGGATTCTCAATTTCAGACGCAATAAGTCTGTGATGTGTGGTGCATTCTGGGAGTTATGGTGTAGTTCAGGGGGCTTTTTTGTCTGCAGAGAATACAATTAACCACCACTACCGATATGTGGATTTAAGGTGGAATTTTTCATTGCATCTCGATGGAACTTTGAAGTTAGCTGACGGTTAGCATGTGTGTTTAAGCATGTTGTTAGCAAACGAAGCTAATGCTGCTCATCGTCTGTTAGGTTTGGATATAAATAACTGATAACTACACTCAAACAACCCTCCATCCTTCCTGTAGATATATTTGACCTTAACGCCCTTAACGCCCTTAGCCCTGGCTGACCTAATGACCTCTAAACACTACGGGACGATACGAGTCTTCACAGCTGTGAGAACCAACCGTTGCATAGCATGATATTGGATATATTGATTAAGAGATATGAAGCCTTTTTACACAGATACACCGGCAGCCATCGTTTTTTTTTTTTTTTAATCCCCGGGTTAGACTAGAGATCCAATTTTTGCCTGAAGCTGCTGCTGCTGCCGAGGTGTCCCTGAGCAAGGCACTTGCCCCCTGATTCTGGCAGCAGGGGATCGGCTCAGTGGAACGCAGCAGAGAGAGCGAGGGGGGGAACGCCAAGCGGCGGCGGCGGCGAAGCAGAAAACAGGCTGAAGAGTCTGACATCACGATGGACTTCAGGCCAATAAAACCAGAGAACCAGAATCCTGAAAATGACATGTTTTCGTTTGTTTGGGATCAGATCACAATATTTGTCTTTTTCTCTTTTGGATCGTCGCCACAAGAGTTCACGACCTTTAAGGCGGCGAATTCAGAGACGTGCTCATCATGTGACACGCTGGAGCGGGCAATGATGAGGAATCTTTAACCTCCAACAAATATTTGACATTAAACATAATATCGGCACTTATAGCCGATATAAAGAAGTTGTTTGGTTCCGCTCACACCGGATGTTTGCCGTTGCTATGACAACCTCTAGCATCTTAACCCAAAGAATCAATAAACACCCATAAGATGACAATTTATCAATTAAACCAACAATAACCATCAACATCATCCCCCTAAGGACTAAGGATTAATTGTATTAACAGTGGCACGAATACTCCTACAAAGAAGGAAGGAAAAACTGCAACCACATTATATGTTGATAGCATCTCCAACACGCTGGTGCCCCCTGGTGGCCTGGAGTTTTTTGTGATCTGAAACCTTAGTTTGCCTCGTCTCTCTCCCCTTTGTCTTCACGTATCTCTCTACTCCTGACGGTCTCATTAAAAGAGAACTGTATCCACCAGCTAACGCAGACCACAGGAGGTCTCAGACCTGGACTCTGTGAACCACATCAGCCAGTTTTCTGCCACCCGTCCGTCCACTCACGCTGTAGCAAAAAGAAATGACACGGATCCAGTCATTTTTAAAACTCCCACGGTGGCTGCCACGTATCTGTGTTCTGCCTTATTGTTAATATTACATATGATTGTGTGTGTCATGTGACCAGTGAGGGGGGGAGGGGAGGGGGCGTCTAAATCTCACAAGACCTTGAAAAACCTCAACTTCAGACAGAGATGACTGATCTGCCTTCTGTGGAGAAAAGTCTACGTGCACGAGGTGTGTGTGTGTGTGTGTGTGTGTGTGTGTGTGTGGACACACTCTGGAGCATAAAACTACTCCTTTTGCATGCAGATTTATAAAAACCGATATGATAAAAAGTCCGGTATTCCATCTTTTATTCCTCGAGCCTTTTGAAGCGTTGAGTGAATCCGGATCGCCGCCTGCTGGTCCGGACCGCCTGCTGGTCCGGACCGCCGTGCGTGGCCTCGGGGGCCGTGAGATTACATGTCACTGTGCTGAGTGGACTTTTATGTGAACTAGACTCCGTGTTATTCCCCCCTAAGCCTTCTTCTTGCCCCCCCCCCCCAGCTTTACCCAAAGTGCATCCTGCCATCCCTGATTCATGCAGAAGGAATGGAACAAAGGAGAGAAACAAAAAAGAAAAAAGCGTCCTTCGTTCGTCGCCGTGACGACGAAGGTGTAATAATAACCAGCAGCCTATATTCTAGCGGCGTAGCCGAGCGATGCATAGACACGAGGAGGATTCTAACAAAATAAGCATTTCAGGGTTCACCCGACATCTAGCAGGGACTAAGGACGTCTCCGTAATCAAAAATAGAAATCATTATCAGAAGCAAAATTGATAATAAATATAAAAACGAGGAAGTTCCCTTCGCGTGTGAAGAGGATACTTCTGTGTTCTTAGAGGGTGAAACTTTCATTTCATCAGATAAATAAATAAATAACCTCCGTTCGATTTCTCTATTCATAAATAATCCATGCACAATGCCACTAAAACCCCCTTTTTGCTCCTCAGTGTTGTATAGTGCTACCAGTATGCAAACCCTGAATGTCCACATAGTAATCTGTCATGAAAAATATTCATATGTACACGCAAGAAAACTTTAAATTCAATTTTGCATGCAGCCAACTGCATAATATACAGGCAATACGTAGGTTCAGGAGTCAGGTTTCTTTGGCAGGCCAGAATCCAGCTGGACATGCATAGAGAGAGTATGTACAATCAAAAAAATAGGGAGCCGGGTCACGCCCGAGTCTGCTGGACTCTGGACTCCCACGTGACCCAGAGTAAGAAAGTTAGTGTGCAAATGTTAAAGAAGCCAAGAGGATGAAGCCCAGTGGCGTTCTGGATCCGACCCAGCTGATAGCTGCTAAAGGTCTAGCCCCGCCCCCCCTTACACCACTGGCTGAGCCCCCTTCAGAGCCCGTCGTCCCGCTCCGAGTCCGGGGAAACAGGCCTCGACACGGTGAAGATGTCCTGACGTTGTATTTTGGTTTTGGGCGTGATGGAGGCCGACGGCGCCGGCATTCGCTTCTTGTCCGACAGCAGCTTGATGATCTCGGCCACCTGACCCTCCAGGGCGCCCAGACGGCCCCCCAGAGTCTGGATGTCCCCCCGGAGCTCCAGCCGGGTCTCGTGCAGGGCCGCCTGCAGGGCCTGCTCCGGGATGCTGCAGAACCCGGGGAGGGGGCTGTGGAGGAGCGGGGTGACCGCGGCGGGGGTCCGCGCCTCCCCCGCCCGGTCGATCCGCAGCTCGCTCTTGGTGATGCCGCTGTCGCAGGAGTCCGTCTTCCGGAGGGGGTTGTTGCCGGAGACGCCCCCCTCCTCGATGTCCCCGCCCCCTTCCGCCTCCTGACCTTTGCCCTCCTTGGAGAGCATCTCCACGGAGACAGCCTTGACGTTGTTGTTCAGCCCCTCCTTCCTGGCCTCCGTCGGCGCCGCGTTGTTCCTCAGGCGCATCCAGCCGCTGGCCTTGACGGCCGGCTTCGGCAGCGCCGGGCTGCTACCGCCACCGCCGCCGCCGCCGACCTTGAGCCTGACGGTCTGCTCGGCCCCGCCCCCCGTGGAGCTAGGCTGCAGCTCCATGATGTCACAGTTGTTCTGCTTGGCGGGCGGCTCGCCGGGGGCGTGGCTGTACGCCAGCGAGCCGTGCATGGGCGTGACCTGAGACACGGTCAGCACGCTGCTGCTGGGCGGGGCGCCGTTCTGCATGGCGGCGGCGCCGGCGGAGGGCGGGCGCTGCAGGCTGAGCGGCAGCGAGTGCTGCAGGCTGGAGTGGCCCAGCTGCAGGCTGTGGGGGTGCAGGTGCTGGTGGTGGTTCTGGTTCTGGTGGTGCTGCTCCACCTGCAGCTGGTTCTTCTCCAGGTCCGGCTGCGAGGCGGACGCCGCCCCCTGGTTGCGGAGCTCCTTCTGCTGCTTGAACTTCTGGAACAGCTTGCGGACGGGATGGTCCTGCGGGATGGTGAGCTGCACCTCGTTCTTCGCCCGCTGGCGCTCCTCTTCCTCCTTCTTCACCTCGCTGATCTTGCGGAAAATTATCTGCAGGGCAAACACAGAAACACGGACACTTATCAGAGCAAGCATCCCTTCGTATGAATACTATGAATAATAATTCTCTCTCTGTACGCTGACGACTGCACGTTAAACATGAGGGATAAAAGATTTTCCTACAAGAAGGAGGAAGATTCATAATTCATAATAACTGCTGCAGAGTGAAGGTGGAGATCTGTGTATCCATCGGTGCTCCGACACCTCCACCTGGATTATTCAGTCTCTCCTGGCTCCCTTACACACTAATAACATCGGGAATGACAGGAATCCCTGCCAGGTAGCCGATTTAACTGTTCTTAGTTAAAACCATAAAACTGGAGGATGTAATCCGCCTCCTAAACTCTCCATCCATCCATCTTTACTTCCCCGCTCCGAGGCAGAACCTGAAAGATTAGCACTTTTTAATTAAATTAGCCCCGACATGTAGAACGTGGAGTCACTGGAATGTTTTTTCCGGAGAGAACAATGAGTCGACTGTCTCTGTGCATGAATCAGAAGGAGAAGAAGTGACGCTGATATGACTGGATCAAAGACAACGAACCTCCATTAACCAACCATCACTTCACATTAACTTCAGCCACGACGCTGTCTTCCTGTTACCGTGTCAACACCCACAATGCATCAGAACGGTAATGAGGACGAGCATGTTGATGTATTTTTACCTTTGTTCCTTCATGGTGGAGCTCCCAACGTTGCATTTATTTGTATTTGAGCTTTGATTAACGTTGTCGGTCGCATAAATAGTGGATGTTTACTGAAAATTGGCCACTAAATTAAATATGACATGAAAGCTTGTGAGACCTCGACAGATCCATCTATAAGAGTGACAGTTGGAACAAAGCATAAATAATAACAATATTAATACCCTAGGACTAAATTATACAACGTAGGTACAATAAAATAGTAATAAATAAAGAAATAAACATTTTTCAACTTAAATACAATAAAATAGTCATAAATAAAAAAATATAATTTATTTCAACTTAAAATAAAATTATATAATTTAAAAAATATGTAAATACAATAAAATTATGTTTTAAAGAAGATTAAAAATCCTTTAGTTCCCTTAAGTTTTTAAGACCCATTTGTTAAACCACTGAACTGTTTCTCAAGTTAAAGTAGAGTGATGTCATGATATCATGATCTTTGTCTGATTTCCTTTTATTTTGTAGTTTCTGTCTCTTGTGTCCCGTTAGGATGACTTCCTGTTCCCTCCCTTTTGTGTGTGTGTGTGTGTGTGTGTGTGTGTGTGTGTGTAAGTTTAGTTTTTCTTATTAAATCATCGTAAGTGTTTGGATTCGGGTCCCAACCTGTGTTTTTTTACCTACAGAACGACAACAATCCAGAACTTTTCAGCTCCGCCAGCGTTGCCGTGGCGACCACGTAGCGCCGACTTCCTGTTGCCGTGGCCCCGACACATTTTCCACCCGTTCAGCCTAATTTCTCTTGACCCAATTATTCCGTCCTTCTGTCTTGTCAGCTGACTTCCAGTCTGAAGAGGCCGCCACACCGCCACACATGCAGAACAACAAAGAGTCATGAGTCATGCTGCTCTCTCTCTCTCGTTCGCCCGCTCGCTCGTCAGCGGGAAAGTGGGCCTAAGTGGCGGCGATGCAGATAAACGCCTCCTCCAGAGACTCCTGGTGAACAGCTGTCGTATTACCGTGATTACTGCAGCGATTATGAAGACGGACACCTGAATCCCTTTGTTCACGCCATTCAGAGCTCAGTGTCTGAGTGACATCACGGCCGCCGCCATTGCTCGCGTTACACAAACCGGACCTCTGATGCCGTCACGCATTCGCTCATTAAATGAAGAGGTTATAAAATGAGGTTTCATAATAATAAGTCGGATCAAAATCAAAATTGCAGTGAATCTACTTGAACTTGATTTCCTCGTATAATTTGCTCCTTTGAGAGGCTTTTTAAACGCCGGCTCACCGTTTCTTTTCACCGCCGTTCTGGTTTTAATGGAGCTCCTGTTGTGTTAAATCACAATCAGCTTCAGTGACCAACAGGTAAATAAGAAGAGACACAACTGTTATGGACACAAGTAGAGAAAAATAGGTGTATATAGAAATGTTATATAGAAATATGGCAAAGACAAACTTTGCATGATTGCACAACTGAAGTGCAGGAAAATGACATCATCAGTCTGATAATATGTGTGTTTCGTCCATTTCAACACATTAAAAAACCCAAAACAAACTTATATTGCCCGACAGCGGCCACAGAACATCAACACAATCAGACCCCTAACTTTGACAGCCGTCGTCTTCAGATGATTTTCTGAGCTGTATTAACATTTTCATCATCATCTGAAAAACGGCTCCCTTTTTTTTTTAAGCACTCGTGATATATCAAGTCCAGATGAACTGCAGAGGTGAGAGGACGCTGACGGATTACGATGGCATCCATCCAGACCTTCACATCCGCAGCCAAATCTGCACCTGAACCTTTTTTCGAAAGTGAGGTAGAATCGATTCGTCATCGTTACAACCCAAGTGTTTCGTGGCTCTTTGAAAAGGGAAATACTGAAAGGTCAACGACGTCGAGGTTTGCTAAATGAACAAGAGATGAAACATTTTTAAGCTACTAAAACTGTGGGCGACCTGTCACTCAGCAGGTAAGCCCCGCCCCCTACAAAATCCCCTGCTTTTGGTTCTGTTTAAATAAATAATATAAATATTATCTGGCGAAAAAAGCACCTTTCTTTCAGAACCAAGTCAATTTTTCTGAGCTTTTGCACTTACACAAAGGCATTGACCAATCACGGTGTCTGAACCAAGATGGCAAACTTCATGGAAAACTCCCAGAGCAGCACCCTTACTGGATCTGGATCCATGTGGATTCTGAGGTGAAGCTGCTAACAAAGTTAGCTTCTATGATTCAAGGTCAACTTTCCAGCTAAGTGTTAAAGTCATCTTAGTAGCTAACCGGCATTGGTAGTGACCTGTCAATCAGCAGGTAAGCCCCGCCCCCTAAAGCATCCCCTGCCTCCTGGTCTGGTGGACTCTAAATGGACCATAATGTACTAAATGAACATCATGCTGGATTGAAGAAGACTTGAAACTAGAGATTGAGACCATAAACTCATGTTTACAATGTTTACTGAGATAATACATCAAGAGAGAAGTAGGACCATTTACTCATAGACTTCTATACAACCAGAGAGGAGTCGCCCCCTGGTGGCCGGCAGTGAGAAGTAGGACCATTTTCTCATAGACTTCTATACAACCAGAGAGGAGTCGCCCCCTGGTGGCCAGCAGAGAGAAGTAGGACCATTTTCTCATAGACTTCTATACAACCAGAGAGGAGTCGCCCCCTGGTGGCCAGCAGAGAGAATGACCGTTTAAGGCACTTTTCATGAACTGTGGTGAAAAACTGTACCTTTAGAAGCGAAGAAACGCCGCAAGTTCAAAACCCCGACGTCATTGTCAGACTGTAACTTAACGAGTGGGGAGTTGCTGCAGCAGAAAATAGAACGGTTGCCGTGTCGACAGCTGGCGGCGTTTTACAAAGTCAAGCACGCTCGGCGAGGAACGCCTTTAATACGTAACGAGAATGTGATTTAATCCAGACGAGGAGGAGAACACAGAAGAAGAAGTGTGTAGGTGTGTTGTTTTCTGCTGCAGAGACACTCAAACGCATCACGGAACCCGAAACTTCTATTTCAGTCTCAGACTTCAAAAGCTCTAAAGATAGAAACATAAACCAGAGTTTAAAGCCCCTCCCCCTCCAAACCCCTCCAAAGCAACGGCGTGTTTAGGACGACGGGCCTCGTTTAAACATTCAAGAGGCGAGCAGAAGCAGAGCGTCGGGTTTATTCAGGGAGACGTGATGATCGTCGTCTGACTGGAGGAGAGAAATAACAGAAACATTACTGTAAACCTGAGAAAGGGGGTGGAGGAAGTGATGTAATATTACATGCAAGTGCAGACTGACATAAGTGATATATAGCTCTGTGTGTGTGTGTGTGTGTGTGTGTGTGTGTGTGTGTGTTTGGTGCAGTGTAATATCTGGTTACGTTATGGATGTATTACACTGCACCCACAAGAGGGAGAAAGTAGAGAGAAAGATGATATACCTGTACGTTGCAGTAAAGATGCAGGAGGGAAAAAACTGTTTTCTGCTGAAGGAGGAGGAGGAGGAGGAGGAGGAGAAGGAGAAGCCACGTTTTTGGGGGGTTGATTTGAAACTTTGAGCCCCTGACACCGTAGTAACCAGCGTAACTATGGCGACCGGCCTGAAGACACAGAACACCTGAATCCGACTGGAAAGAGGCAGACGGATTTCTGTCTCCTTATCTCTATAAACTCAATATCAAATGTGGCCTGCCAGTGGAATTTGCTGCAAAGCATTGTGGGTCATGATTACCCTCTCTGAACCTGTTTTATTATTATTATTATTATTATTATTATTATTATTTTGATGTTTCCTCCTCCATCACTTCCTCCGCTCCATCGAGGAGGAAATCACTCGCTCTTTTGTTTATTTCTTCTTCACAGTGTTTATGCAGAGACCGGCACTCTCTCTCTCTCTCTGTCGCTCGCTCGTTCATCATCATAATCGTCCGACAGGAAGCGGCTGTGTGCGAATGTGGCGAGCGAGAGAGAGAGAGAGAGAGAGAGAGAGAGAGAGAGAGAGAGAGAGAGAGAGAGAGAGAGAGGTGTGGAGGAATGGCGGAGGAGGCCCATCAGAGAGCGTGACCTGTTTGTGTAACAGGTCACATATAGATGACCGCTGGAGCGGCGTTGCTATGACAACAAGTGAAAGCTACCGCTAGCATCTTAGCCCAACCGCCCCGATCAATAAAAACCCAAAAGATGACAATATGGCCTCATATAAATAAAACCAAAAAATAACCATCAAGCACTGACATTTCTATTCCTTTGAAATTCTTGTTTTTATTTGAGTTTTATTTGCTTTTTTTTTATTATGTATTTATTTTTATTTGATTTCCTTTTTTTATGTGATGGTTTCCATTTCTTTTATTGTTGATTTGTTGTTGAAAGGTGCACTACAATTAAAATTGCCTTGTTGATGTTCTCACTTAAATTTCAACGTTTTTTTTTCATGAAAATGAAAAGCATGTTAACTGTGTCAGGTCCCTGTTTATATATATATATATATATATATATATATATATATATATATATATATATATACTGTATATATATATATATATATATATACTGTGTATATATACTGTATATATATATATATAATATATATATACAACAGTATATATATACTGTATATATATATATATATATATATATATAGAGAGAGAGAGAGGAAACCCCCTGCGGTTAACATGCTGCAGTGCATGCTGGGTGTCAACACGCCTCACCGTTTAGCTGTAGTGAAGTCCAGGTGTGTGTTTGTCTTTTCCTATCCGACTCATTTTGACGAAGATGAGAATTAAAAGCGGTGTTAATTTGTGAATTGACATCGCTCCACAGGCTACGATGCAACAAGCAGAGCGCGTGAGGCCGGAGCCGACTCGGCACATCTGAACACATCCAGGAGTCCTCCGTCCAACAGGGTAAATTACACAAAAGTACTCCAAGTACTCCCACATAAGCTGCAGCTATGCGATAATAAAATAAAGAAACAATGTTTGCAGATGATGTAATTCAAAAGATTTGTCTCCAGCAAGGTGAAACAGCGTTGTTTGAAGTGTTTGTCCCCAAAAATATCTTCATCTCATCCATTTCAATGAAAAAGCGTGTCAATGAATGGAACCCAACGATGCTTCATAGCCGAAGCCAGGTGGTAAGGAAGAAGAAAGAGCCACTAAGGACTTCCACCCAGAAGCCACGTTTCGGGGGGTTGATTTAAAAGTGCGAGCCCCCTGAAGTAACCAGCGTAACTATGGCGACCGGCCTGAAGACACAGAACACATGAACCCAACTGGAAAGAGCGAGACGGAGATTTCTGCCTCCTTATCCACTCTATAAACTCAATATCAGATGTGGCCTGCCAGTGGAATTTGCTGCAAAGCATTGTGGGTCGTGATTACCCTCTCTGAGCCCGTTTTTTCATCCCGTGGAAATCACTCTCTCACGAAGGACTTTCACACAGGAGGCCAATATCCGTGTCCCGCGTGAAAACAAAGTCATCGCTGAGTTAATTAAAGCAACGCAGTCTAAAGACCAAGGATGTCAGCGTGAGGCAGGTGGGGGGGAGGGGGTGTCGAACAAACACAGGACTTTCACCAAGGAGACAGACGTTCGTGTCCTGCGTGACCACAAGTCAACGTTGAGTTAAATGAAGCTTTGTAATAATGTCAGCTTCCACCTGTTTTTACTCTCAACGCTTCAAATAGTGATGCTTGTTCGAGACCCAGGTGAACATGAACCGGATACGTGAGTGTGTGTGTGTGTGTGTGTGTGTGATCATGAACAGGATACGTGTGTGTGTGTGTGTGTGATCATGAACAGGATACGTGTGTGTGGGCCCACTCAATCCTGCGCATGATTAAATTCTTACTTGTAGTTCTTCACACACACACACACACACACACACACACAGCAGCAGTCAGAGTGATGGATAGACGCTCACACACAACAATAGCTGGACTGAATAAAAGGATCTGGACCGCCGGGGGTCTCTCTCTCTCCCTCTCTCTCTCTCTCTCTCTCGTGTGCTGGATCTGACTATTTACTGGGATGCGGCATCAATGAGGAAATGCAATAACAATAAGGGGCGAGCGGCGGTGAGGGAGGAACGTTACGGCTCTGTTCTGGCAGACATCGAAGGAGCTCGTATCATGAGGCGGCTAAAAATAGAAACAGCTTCAGAGAGAGAGAGAGAGAGGGAGAGAGAGAGGAGAGAGAGAGAGAGAGAGAGAGAGAGAGAGAGAGAGAGGCTGCTGGGTAGGAAAAAAGACTACCGACTTAAGAGAGGAGACAGGTCTCAGATCAGTTTATTGTGAAGAGTTACTGCTCATATAATACACCACATATATACATATATAAATATATACATTTATATGTATATACAAATAAATATCTGTTATGATTTGTTTTTATAGTTTAGTGAAATTGTGTTAAAACAATCTATTGGTTTCGTGTTCAGGGACACAAATTCAGCACTAAAACAACATCAAAGTCAAGTTAATGAGGCTTTTTTTCATGGTGGACACGTGGGGGGGGGGGGTCAAACAACGGGTCCACCAACACATGTGAGTCCCAAAGTCTTGTTGTGATGCAAGCATTATGTCTTGTAGTGTAATGTAGCATACCTGATGTAGCATACGTGATGCAGCATTGGCTCCATGCTGTATAGGTGACGTGATGTTACTATGCAGCGTACCTAATGTAGCATATGTAATGTAACACACTTAGCTACATAACTAGCATGTTTCTGTGCAACACAATAAACGTAATGAGGATTGTAAATATTACACACACACACACACACACACACACACACACGTGTGAGTTTTCTGAACATCATCGATTTAGAAGTGAGACATAAATTAACTATATTAAGCCGCGGATCAATCGTCTCATTCCTCAATCAGCTAATTGTTTTGGCTCCGGTGGTGCAGCCAATCACACGCAGGCACCGGGGCCGGGGGGGGCGTCCCACTTCGCTTAGAGACCGTGTTCGTGTTTCCTCTTTTCTTCCGCAGAGAAAACCGCCCTCGTCTTTCTTTAATGCTGCTCCTCGTCCTCCTCTGGAGAGACTAACACTCTTAACTCTGGAGATTCATTATTTACCAGGAGGAGGAGGAACGAGGAGGAGGAGGAGGAGGAGGAGGGGGAGGAGATATGAATGACTTCTTCTGGTCTCTGCTTCACATCTTACATTTAAGCATAAATTAGTTAATTCATATATTTATGTATGTATATATATATATATACATAATACATAATCTTTACCTTTCTCTCCCTTTCAAGAAGCTGCTCTTATTTGTTTTTGACGCTTCCTGCACTCACACACAAACCTTCATCACACACACACACACACACACACACACACACACACACACACACACACACAGAGGGAGTTGATTCATTATTAAAGTCTGACCTGCAGAAAGTGAATATATGAACCATTGTTTTGTCTGCATGCAGTCATAATGAATCCGGTGATGATGTGACCTTTAAAAAGGGCGACAATAAACACAATAAATGCAATTAGCAGCACACGTTTTCACGGTCGGGGTCGTGACTCCTTTTCTTTATTTGAATCACGCTTCTCTTTGATTCCACTTTTATTTCTCAAAGTGGAGGCTGGTTTTAGATTCTTAGATCAGCTTCTTTTCAAGTGGTTTTGTTGTTTATCGTGTCGCTCTTCATTCGTTGTGCCGTTAGTTATATTTCTCATTTTTAATAAGAGTAGCAGTTCAAATACTGGAGACAGTATTCTACATCCAACGTGCTCGTGTACCCGCGAGTCCCGTCTCCTAAAAAGTCAAAGTATGTCCGTGAACAGGATACCAATGGTGAGAATTAGCATTTGGAAGTGCTATAGATACGGAGAAAGAGGAGGAGTCTCTCTCTCTCTGTGATGTCATGAAGTCTAATTTGCATAACGTGAGACGAACAGAAACTTCTGGGGATGCAGACGTTTTTTTTTGAGAGCACATCTGCAGCTCCAATGACCTGCTTTCAGTTTCTCCCTCTGTTGGTTTTAAATCCCAGATGTGAATAAAAGAGACAAATAAATGCTATTATATACATATATATATATATATAGGAGTTGAGCGATAATTCCCAAAATGTCAGAAATAGAAAATCCTTTCAAAATAAATGCATCTACTGTTCCACTACTGCTTTTTTTTTTTTTACAAACATGCTGGAAGGAACCCTCCAGCAACGACCTACAGAAAACAAACATCTCAATCGTGAAAAACGCCTACAAACCAATCTACTCCAGATCAATAAAGTGGTTATTTCTGTGTGTCAGGCCTCCATTAGAGCTAAATCCGGGGTAATAAATGTAAACTGTCTGGATTTGAGTGCAGAAGAGCTTTTACTTAGGAGGGGGGTGAGAGTGGAAACGACTTCCTTTTAATTATCATGTTAAACGTTTGGGAAGCTGAGTGTTTCTATCTGCTCTGAGGTCAGTTTAAAAGGATGGGATTTGTCTCTAAACTTATCTTAAACTGTTTAAATAACATTAAAAAACAACAGCTGGAATTCCTGAGTTCATTGTAAGGTTTGACTCTGAAACTGAAAATTAACTCAACATAAAGTTTCTCAGTGTGAAACATAAAAAATGTTTTTTAAAGGGACCGACAGTTTTAAACATTATGAAACATATAGTTAATAAACAAAAGTAAACGAAAAGCCATATTTAGGCAACAAAAAGACTTTGCTTCATTTTGTGAAAACATCAGTTTGGCTTTGAATGATGAATGAAAATGCACAAAAGTTCTTCAAACGGGACACTAACATGGGTCTCCTGTGTGAAAGTCCTGTGTTTGTTGCCCTGTACTTTATGTATTAATGATACGTGAAGTAATCACGTGCTTCCAGACCTGTGAATGATTTACCGGCTTGTCAGGGATTAAAATACATCCTTTGTTGTTTTCTCTGTTTTCAACAACCGAGGCAGAAATAAAAGGGACAGAAAAACTGCCTCAACTACGAAGTGTGAATGAGATTTACTTATTTTAATAAAAAAAGAGGTGAAACGCTCTGAGGCACGCTGCTAGAAAATGATCTCGGTAAAGCAGACGTGTCAGCTGGAGGGGAAGAATCACAAACACAAACGCTGAAGAGTCGGAATGAATCATTTTTACTTCACTTCTGGGAAAATCTTTATTATTCGCTATTCGTCACTGCCTCCTTAAACTTTTAACCTCTGCTTTGGTGGATTTTACCGCTTTCAGGTCAGTTTATTGATTGTATTTTTCTAGCTGCTAAAAAAACGGAAATTGCCTGATACAAGAAATGATAAATCTTATCGAAGAGGACCCTGATTCGACCGGCAATCTCATGGTCGTATCATCAACACAGGATCATTCCATTCAGGCGGTAGGCGGTGATGAACTTTTACGGAGCTTTTTCAATTAATGAGCAAAAAACAAAAACATGATTTGACTATAGTCGACTACTGGCAAGACTTGACCAATCAGATTCGACGATGTGGATTCTCCAGGGACACCCCTACATATTTTATGATGCGATCTCCTGTTTTGACTGTCAAATAAAAAAGAGTATTTCTCCTGTAATGCTGCGATGGATGAGCAGAAATACACTGCAGACAAGAATACTTACTTTCGTTTTGCCCTTAAGTCTCACTGGATGCACATTTTATCATTTCATTAAGCCTCATACACACACACAAACACACACACAAACACACACACACACACACACACACACACCAACTCAGTCAATCTGCTTCAATGCACAAAAGGAACACACACACATTTACAGTCCGTCCCATGAATAATCCAACAGAGGGCTGGTAAAAGCCTCCCAGTCTGCAGTCTGTCTCCCAGCCCACCAGCTGTCCTGTGAAACCCGGAGCAGCATCACGCTCAGCCTCCCAGCAGCCCCTCCCTCGTCCAAAAAAAACGCAGCCACCAGTCTGTTTACTTGTTTATTTACGGTTTTCTAAAACTCTGCAGAACGAGAGCGAACAACCCCCCCCGGAACACCACGACGACAACGAAACGACGAGTTAACTGCAGCCGGATCCTCTGCTGGTTTACGGATCCAGATCAGTTTTGTCACTCTTGTTGGCTCTGCAGCTTCTGGCAGGAGGCCGCGGCACGTCGTCAAGCCGAGCTGCCTCGCCAAGAAGACGAGATTCAGCTTTATCAGGGTGACAGTGAGAAGACGACTGAGGCCCACACACACACACACACACACACACACAATGGATTAAAGTTCCCTTTTAAGAAGACCTCAGACGTCTGTATGACACTAAATAAACAGATATTTAAATATTCTCTGTTGAAAAAAAAAAGCACTTTTATTTAAGAACAAGGTCCGTTTTTCTAGGCTTTCGCACTTCCACGAAGGCATCAACCAATCAAACTTTATGGAAAACTCCCAGAGCAGCACCCTTACTGGATCTGGATCCATGTGGATTCTGGTGTGAAGCTGCTAACAAAGTTAACTTCTATAATTCGAGGTCAACTTTACAGCTAAATGCTAAAGTCATCTTAGTAGCTAACTAGCATTGACTCATTCAATCAGCAGGTAAGCCCCGCCCCCTAAAGTATCTCCTGCTTTCTGGTCTGGTGGACTCTAAATGGACCATAATGTACTAAATGAACATCATGCTGGATTGAAGAAGACTAGAAACTAGAGGTTGAGACCAGAAACTCATGTTTACAATGTTTACTGAGATAATACATCACGAGAGAAGTAGGACCATTTTCTCATAGACTTCTATACAACCAGAGAGGAGTCGCCCCCTGGTGGCCAGCAGAGAGAAGTAGGACCATTTTCTCATAGACTTCTATACAACCAGAGAGGAGTCGCCCCCTGGTGGCCAGCAGAGAGAAGTAGGACCATTTTCTCATAGACTTCTATACAACCAGAGAGGAGTCGCCCCCTGGTGGCCAGCAGAGAGGATGACAGTTTTCCAAATATAAACTGAACTGAACGAAGAGAGAGACGTTTTTTACATAATGAACCTTTGAATTGATCGTGACCTTTCGTTAGTTTATAATCAAAACATTTCAGAGACTGTGATGTCAAACATTCAGTGATTCAGTGCGAGGACTAAAGCCCTTTTTGTTCCTGCTCTCTGTATTTCAGACTGGACAAGTCATAAAGAAAAACCTCTAACTGTCTCGTAACTTTAAAGAGTTAAGCATCCATTAAAACCAACCGAATCTTTGATTATCTTTTCGTTTTTTTGCATCCTGACGTGTCCTTTCAGAGTCAAACTGCAGACTCGGCTGTAATCACTCAGCGGTATCGAGCCCCGGCTGCATGTCTAGACCGGACTGATGTGACTGACATGAACAAGCGTTTTCTACCTGCTGCACTTTTCAAAACACATCAACAAGAGTGTGGATCAAACATAGAAACAGACAGGGAACAAACTCGCCTGTCGCTCTGCTCCAGTGCTGAGGGCTTTTATTTTGAAAGAGCAGAACAGACTCATTAACACTAAGAAAATCTGAGCTGAGAAATGTTTGTCCTTCTATTAAATTCTTAATTATAAAATCCAACAGAGACAAAACGCTGTCAGCTTTACCTCTTTGATCTCGATGAATATTCATTTAAATAATTAAAGTCAACAGAACATGAACATCAAGACGGCTTCATTCATACTTCAGTTAAAGGCGGGGCGAACGAGATAAAACCGGATATGATTCAGGTCTGGAATTAGACTTGAAGATCTCTACGATAGAACCTAGCATTAGTCCAGAAACCCAAGTATGTAAGTAAGTAAAGCAGTTGATGTCGGTCTTGCTAGATCCAGCTTGGTGAAATCCACCGAGCACCTCTGGATGATGTCATGGACCCAGACAGGATGGGGTTTGGGTTTCCTGGAGGACCTGGGACTTCATCATGTACAAAGCAGCGATAGTGGAGATTTCAGCCGTTGATGGATGGAACCTGGTTGAGTGTCTACGTGGAGGGAAGTGTGGGATGCAAATAAACTCAACTGGTTTTGGAAATAAAAACAATAGATAACAACTAGAGCGAGCGAGTGAGAGAGATAGATAGATAGATAGATAGAGATAGAGAGAGAGAGAGAGAGATAGAGAGAGAGAGAGAGAGAGAGAGAGAAAAGTGCTTATGGAGGCAGATCGGGGGCCGATCATTATCGCTTGAGTGACAAGGCGAGGTTGAGGCTGACACATTCTGGTCTCATCGGAGTCCCACAGGGGCCGCGTCTGAGCACCCGCCTCGATGCTGTTTATCGCGGCGGCGGTGGCGCTGCAGCAGCTGTCCCCCATCAGGGGAACAAAAGAGCTAACTGAGGAGAGGAGGACGAGCTCGGCCCGCTGCCTCCGCTCCGTGTTTACACCGGGGGTTAGATTCCCGCAGCTCGGAAAGCCTCCGTCGACACAATTTACTAAAGACCCTCTTGTCTGAAGACACATAATTCTAGTGGAGCAGATGGAGCCGCCGACCCATGATGCATTGGGAGATTGCGTTTAAAAAAGCGGAGCCATTATCTCGCCGTAATGGTAGTTTTACTTCTTTAAACTGGTTTTCAAACTTCACAGATCTGGATGCCGCCGTGCAATCAGCCTGGAAATCACACTCTGGGGTCCTTCCTCATCACCAAGCATTCTTCTTCTTCTTCTTCTTCTAAAACACAACCTGAATCGATGAGGCCAGTCAGCGACACACACAGAAGCATGCTCCACCATGCTTTCATGCTGCGTCTATTGTGTTTGCTCAGCGATGCCTCGTCTCCACAGATTCATCTCCTCCTCATCTAAATTTATTAAGCATTATTGATTGATTGAGGCTTTCAGTGTCACCGGGCAAGTTCCCAAATAAAATCACTCATTCTGATCAATGATTAAAAACTATATGGATTTCTTCTTGCAAATAAAACTGAACTCGCATTCGCGATTATATTAATAAGTAATATGTATACAAAACTACTTGGTTATGTTTAGTTAAACATTGTGGTTCGTTACGTTCTTTAAGTTACGGATGTAAATGTGAAATAAGTCACTGAGTCTTAAAGGGACAGGCGCTAAACCGGCGAACACTGGTGTATTCAGACAGACTGAATGAGATCAAATTATGTGTTTCATGAAGATTAAAGAATGTAAATGTGTTCAAGTTAAACACAAACTGCAAGTATGAAAGTGAATCTCATAGTTGACGATGGAAAAAACGCCAAATATTCCACAACAAAACAAAATTCAAAAATCAGTCAGATCAGAAACACCGTATTAATATACAAACGCCACATTCGATTGCATTTTTAGACTTAGAACTTTTCCAGGTCAAACTGTTTTTACTTTTGGACCTTAAAAGTGAGTCGACAAAAAAAAAAAAAAAAACATGCACATGTTCAACACAGATCCACAACCACAAATCTATTAAAGAAAACCAATATCCAGCAGCGAGAGCCATTAATCGGTGACAGAGCAGCTCCGGGTCCCGACTAGAGCTCGTGCAACCGGAGCGAGCCGGATCGATACCTGGACTCATATCTGCAGCTGCACTCAGATAATTTCCTTTAGACGGCAGCCGATCGATGCATATTTATATGTGTTTTATTTCAATTACGTGTTGCTACTGAAGAGACGGAGTGAAATCAATGCTCATGAACCGATATCTAACAGATTAATCTGGTAGCAAGTAAGTAACTAAATGTGTAAAGTAAAAGTGATAATTGTGTACATGTACACGGTCTCATGCAGGGCCGGGTAGATGGAAAATTAGTAAATAAATAAGTAAGTAATTTGCCTTTTAAATAAATATAGAAACAAATATAAATATATAAATGTAATAAATATAACTAAAAATAATCAAGAATATCTACATCTTTAATAACAATAAATTACACATAAATAAATAATATATTAAAATAAATAGATGTTTATTTTACCTATTGAAAATCACAAAATAAATAAAAGTAGTCCTTGGTTTTGTGGATTTTCCTTTTACAGTACTTGTACCACGGTGCTACACAAATACTTGTACTGTACACAAATGTGCACATAATCCTTTTTTGGATGTGTAGTATTGGCAGTATTTTTTACCTGCTGTTAAAATGAGAATCTATGATAAAATTTAAAAAAAACATTCTGGTTTAAAAACGTGAGCAGTCAGCATCGACCAATGGACTGGAAACGGTTGCCATGGTGATGAAACGTCCAATAATTTCAATGAGTACGGCTCACACAACAATAAAAAACATTTTTTTGTTCATTTTGGTGTCACGTGAGTGTACTCTATGTATTTGTACTCTATGTATTTGTACTCTATGTATGTGTACTCCATGTATGTGTACTCCATGTATGTGTACTCCATGTGTACTTGTACTGCATGTATCCTACCCTCTTGCGCAGGTTGCAGGTGAGGATGTGGTATTTGTACTCCATGTATGTGTACTCCATGTGTACTTGTACTGCATGTATCCTACCCTCTTGCGCAGGTTGCAGGTGAGGATGAGGTTGCGGGAGAAGGAGTTGGCGAAGGCGGTGTAGAACTCCAGCACTTTGAGCAAGGCTTCCCTCTTGATGACGTGGAGGTCGCAGTAGGTCAGCGCTCTGACGTTGGCACAGGCGTGGGCCAGCGTGGTTTCCTTCCAGAACACGTCGCCGAACACGTCGCCCTTACCTGAGGACGCCAGAGGTCACGTTAGCGATCCAGAAAGTAACGGAATGAACGATAATTAAAAACTGTTCCACATTTCAGGTATTTAGAGTTAACATGATCTCAATCTGTTGACTATCAGTTGATTGACAGAAAATGTAATGAATAAATAAATAAATATGCATATGAAATAAATCCAGGCAATAAATATATAAACAAATATAAAAATATAAATTAGTCACAATATATCAATAAATACTATTATTACATCTACATCTTTATCTATAATAATAATACAAAATAATAATAAATTATACATAAATAAATAATATTCAAAATAAACAGGTGTTTATTTAACCTGTACCTCAAATAAATAAAAATAGTCCTTTGAAAAATAGAAATGCAATTAAATGGTTTTACAGGAATCCCAGCTTCCCAGTAGATTTGCTGCTTTTCTTCATCTTATGCAATAAATAGTGTTAATAAGTGTTTTTTTGTCAGACAGAAGAAACTTGAAAACATCATTTGTGGTTTGAGGAATGTTATGATGGATGGTGATGGATATTTTTTTTAATATTCCACAATGATTGGCAAATTAAAAATAAAAACAATCCAGATTTTAGGGATGTTTTTGTTCGTTAAACAGTCACTTTTCCCGTCTTGAAGCCCACAAAGGAACGTTATCATTATAAAGACGAACATTTGTATCTCAAAGTTTGTTTCCATCTATTGTGACAGCTACGAGACGCAGACGGGGGAAGTGGAGGTACGGTCGTCCTGGAAGCACTAATTGAGATGGGAAGTGTGATTAAATATGATTTTTAGGAGGCTGACGGCAGGAAATGATGAAGAAAAGTGATCAACAACTCAGTTTGTGTGAAAATCAGAGAAACAATGGAGGCCGACTGTAAAAACACTAAACCTCTCTGCATGAAGCACTCACACACACCCTCTGTTCTTCAGTCCCTAGCAACCGTTTCACCTGGCCAAGTCCTTAGCAACCAGAGCTGCTGGGTCTTTACTGCGACCCCATCAGACCCACGACACACAGCGACAGGTAACAATTAAACGTGATTCAACTTACAAACATTTTTAAGAGTGAAAAAGAAGAAAAATTGGCAGTGAAAAAGGGAAAAGAACAATATGACCAACTGACCAAATGCATAAACATTATTTTTTAAGCATGACTTAATTCCTGTGGAATGATATTTCATTCAGTAAATAAATAAATAAACAAATACAAATATGTCAGTATAATTCAATAAAAACATTTATATCTACATAAAATAATAATAATAATAATACATAACAATAATAATAATAATAATAATAAAAAGAACAATAATTAAAATAAAAATAATAATACAAATTAAAATTAAAATAATAATAAATTAATAATAATAATAATTGACAGGCAGCAGAGGAAGAACAGCAGATAACTGTAATTAAAAATAGAAAGCAGTCAGAGCAAACTGCATTTAAAGGAAGTGACATTTGAAGTTGTTGCATCTCTTCCTGCTGATCTAAGCATTTAAAATAAAACAAACAGACTTCAGAAGACGGATATTTTCTTGCAGATCTCTGCAGCAGCAGCAGCAGCAGCATTAAGAGCAGCAGCATTAACAGCATTAACAGCAGCAGCATTAACAGCAGCAGCAGCATTAACAGCATTAACAGCAGCAGCAGCAGCAGCATTAACAGCAGCAGCATTAACAGCAGCAGCAGCAGCATTAACAGCAGCAGCATTAACAGCATTAACAGCAGCAGCAGCAGCGATGCTCTCAGATCGACTGCATCCACCTGAACACCTGACTCATCACCTGCCAGCATACATTCCCCCGCCATGCTAATCGCCCACAGCAGACCCACGCGCCAGTTTACACTCCTGAGCGTCTCCCGGGCAACAATAAGAGGATGAAAGAGGAAAAAATCAATCATGATTACAAACGGCGTCGAATGTCGTCGTGCGTCATCAAAAGAGAGCTGATCCCAGAGCTGTTTTCACATAAAACTGATAAAACATTTTAATTTTAATCAAGATTGTTTTCAATCAACAGCGTCAGAAAGTAATATCAAATAAAGAGCATTTTTATTATTATTATGATTATTGTTATTAAAACCAACTGCATAAAATAAGGTGGATAACTCACATAACTTAAATTTAAAAATAAATAAATTATGATAGTTAATACTTCATAATATCCTGTGCCCCTTAAAGGGCCAGTGTGTAGCATTTTAGAAGCTATATTAGCGGAAAAGGAATATAATATGTTCTCATTAGTGTGTATTGACTTAAGAATATGACACATCATTTGCACATATGACAACAATAAACAGGATTTTCTAATTTGTTCGTTCTTTTCTACAGCAGCCGTGGAGATTTGAATTTTCTTTTGACAAAAACTCTCAAAGTATTCAAGTTCACTCCGTAGCAACCGTCAATAAAATGTAGAGTGGGACATAATGGTGCTTTACTTCTTCTTCTCCTCCCTGAAGAAACGGGCAACGACAACCCGGACTAACAAGGACTCAAATCCTGCCAAAAACCGCCAACTCAGCGTTTTTTCTGACTTCACCTGGATATGATGCGACGAAAACGCTGTCCACCAGCTGTCACAACGCGCTGAGGAACGGACGCATGCTGGCGTGCCGACAGAGTGTGAGAGAGAGTGGATCTCACCTCAACACCCCCCTTCCCCCACGAGCCTCCCCCCCCTCTCCTCAGAAAGTCCACCGGTGATTCCGGCGGCAGGGCTCGGTGCTGGAATGAGCTCTCCAGAGATCGGCAGCACCTCGCCAATTAGCCGCCTGGATGTGGACGCGGTCACGTGGGTCAGCGGGGGGATAAAGAATCACGTCGAGGATCGTTATGTGATTGGACGGGTGGAGGCGGATAAATCGGGGCTGTGACCCCTGTAACACACGCTGTTACACACCGAATATGACACAAAATGCTCTCATGCACCTGTGTTTATTTAAATGAAGTCTATATCCCTCTATCTTGGTTTAGTCTGTTGTTGAATGTCAGACAAGGGAACCAACACCAGGGGGCAAAGCCTCTGGAAGTCTTTTGGATTTTTTTGCAACCAGTGAAGGAAGTGACCATATTTGGTCGTGGAGGAGCAACGTGTGGATCTGATGAACACAAGCAGCAGAGCAGCACCCTTACTGGATCTGATTCCATCTAGATTCTGGAGTTGACGCTGTTAACAAAATTAGCTTCTATAATTCAAGGTTCAACTTTACAGCTAAATGTTAAAGTCATTTTAGTAGCTAACTTGGTCCTGTCAATCAGCAGGTAAGCCCCGCCCCCTAAAGCATCCCCTGCTTTCTGGTCTGGTGGACTCTAAATGGACCTATCAATAAGCAGGTAAGCCCCGCCCCCTAAAGCATCCCCAGCATCACTCATGTTTACAATGTTTACTGAGATAATACATCAAGAGAGAAGTAGGACCATTTTGTCATAGACTTCTATACAACCAGAGAAGAGTCGCCCCCTGGAGGCCAGCAGAGAGAAGTAGGACCATTTTCTCATAGACTTCTATACAACCATTGAGGAGTCGCCCCCTGGAGGCCAGCAGAGAGAAGTAGGACCATTTTCTCATAGACTTCTATACAACCAGAGAGGAGTCGACCCCTGGTGGCCAGCAGAGAGAATGACAGATTAAGACACTTCAGCGTCACCTGATATTGATATAAAAACATCGGTTTAAAAATGAACCCAGGTGTGTTGATGCTTGTCTACACGAGGATCAACACAGTCAACATCCTCACCAGTGTGGTGATGATGACCCTGGATGCTGCCTTCAGCCGTTTAATCCTCCGCTGCCATCACTAAAAAAATAAATTGCCTGTAGGCGGGCAGGGCGAGGCGTGAACCCTCAAACTGCTTTATCTCGCTCTCTGCAGCTCGCCAACACACCTCAGTCCGCCAAGCTCAGGCTAGATGCTGAGCCGGTGTGCTGATGCCGCCGCTGAACCCCCCGCCGGGTCGTTATCTCGCAGAAAGCGAGTGGGCGGAGACGGTTATCTGGCCTGCCGCGACACAGATCCGCCGCCAGCACCACTAATGGTCCTTACAGCAGCAGCAGCCGGACTACTATTAGCATCTGAAGCATCCCTTTAAATAATTCAAGCACATCCGTGCTCAAATGTTGTCCCCGCCACAAATAGCTACGATGCAATTTCTCTCAACACAAATTCTATTCTGGTTCTTTAAACATGAATTGATGAATGATTAATGAGTTCTACTGAGAAAAAAAAAAAAAGTAATAAAGAAGTTTAATGAGTCATTCTGTTCTCAACAAGAGGAAGTCGATCCGCCTTAAAAATCCCAACATGATCAACATGATTTTAATCATAACCACTTCTGCTAATGAGGCGATTAATTTAGATAACTGATGTATTAATTATGCTGCTGCGTCTTCGCAGCAGAGTTTCCAGTCTGTTCCTGTGAGCTTCAGATTATTCTGTTAAAAATCTATTTTTTAAATAGGACTTTGTGTTTATTTAGAAGTGTTCAGTACTTGTGGATTTATGAGACAGTTAGTGGCAGTAGTAAAAGAAAATGTGCCCAGAAATTCAACTTTTTTATGATAAAACCATCACAGAAAGAGCATTAGAATACACCAGCCACCTCTAACTCACAAGCATGAAACTGCATGAACAAAAAACACAATTTAATCCTTAATTTTCCTTTCAAACTGCTCATGATGGAGTACGGACAAATTCATATAAGTGGAAGTTATATTTACAACATATGTTCACAACTTTAACCTGCAGTCAGAACGTCCTTTCTGAAACTGAAGCAGTTGTATCTGTTTGCTGTCTTCAAAGCCACCAGACTCTATTGACAAAATCAGGCATTTTACTTTAAAGAAATATAAAGAAATAGAAATATATATATCCTACGTCATGTCACGTGGGAAAACACTTTTAAAAGCCTGATATAGGATGATATACAAACCTAAAAATACATTATTTTTCAATAAGAAATCTGGGCCAGTTAGCTTAGCTTAGCATAAAGACTGGAAGCAGGGGGATACAGCTAGCCTGGCTAGAAAAAGAACCTGCTTTTCACAATGTAGTCTAAAAATAGATCCTTTTCTTCGAGGTTTCAAAGGCAGATATCTGAGTGTTGGTTATGAAAAACATTATTACGAAGATGCCTTTCATCCTCTTCCCTCAAACACAACTCTTAATAAATTCCTCCTCTCATGTATTCCACATCAAAAACACACAGCCGCTTCTTATTACTGGATGTCGTAACATCGACTCCTCCCGTCGTCACCATGACGACGCGTTGCCTGCTCGGCCGGAACATATTGCCGTGCGACTCGAAGGCCAGACTAAGTTCCCCCCCTTTCTCCAAACCCAAGCATGAATAATGGATTATGAAATTAATCAGCTCTCCGTTTTGGGAAAAAAAAAAGAAGAAGAAAGAAAAGACAACGGGGAGTGAGTTTTCTCTAGAAACAATCGATAAAATGGGCTGAAGGGCCGACAGTCATCCAGGTTCTGATGAAGACATAGATGCCTTTCAACTAGTTGAAGAAGTGTTGTTGTGTACGTGTTGTGTGTGTGCTGTATCGTCGTCCCAGGAGGAAGCCCCGCCCCCAGGAGGAAGCCCCGCCCCCTTGTCACACAGAGACGTTAAAGCTCTGTAAAATAAAATCGGGATGCTGGTTTTCCTTCGGCACGCCACTCGTGTTTGTGGACCGGATGGCGTTGCACGTTAATAAGAGCAGAGTGTGTGTTAGTGTGTGCGTTAGTTTGTGTGTGTTAGTGTGTGTGTGTGTTAGTTTGTGTGTGTGTGTTTGTGTGTGTTAGTTTGTGTGTGTCAGTGTGTGTTTCAGCCTCAGGGAGCAGCCTGGGGAAATCAGTGGAGTTACAACCACGACCGACACCCTCCATACTCCTTTTCTTCTTCCTCCATCCTCCTCCTCTTCGTTTTCTTCTTCCCCCCCCATCCTCCTCTTCATCTTCTTTTTCCTCCATCCTCCTCTTCCTCCCATCTTTTCCTCTCTCATGCCATTCTCCGTCCTCTCCACTTTCTAAATCCTTCCACGTCGACCTCCTCCATCTCATCTCGTCCTCCTCTTTTCCTTCCATCAAACCTCCTCCATCATTAACCAGGTGAGACTCAAAGATTCCCACCTCCTCTCTACCATCGTTACCCCTCCTCCCTCTTCTCATCCCCGTCTGTGCTCAGCAGTCAGCCTCTCAGTGTGTGTGTGTGTGTGTGTGTTCAGGATCTGAAATTAGCACCCGCCACCCACCAAATGTGGTTGAATTGCTGGCAGTCATCAGATCTATACGCCACCTCGGCTGACGGGGAAAACATTTAAGGCCTCTGTTTTTCCTCAAAATCTGTTACTCACAGAATCCTTTGAACACTGAGTCCGATGCGTTGGTTTTAAAATTAGATCTCTGTGCGATGGTGTCATTCTTGAAAGAAGAAAAAGGGCACCGAGCAATGATCCCCATCGGTTCTCTGCTCTCGTCCCCGTGCGTCCAATAAACCCCAAAACTACATTTCAAACAAAAGACGGCAGCTTTTAAAATGTAAACGTGTGCCGTGATAAATGATGAAGCATAACTCATTATCTTAACACGAGCTCCGGTTCTGGCAGAACGACCGTTTTCCTTCTCGGCAACACAAGAGAGAGCGGCTGTGATCAGACGGCGGCTTTGTTCTCCGGCTCAAAGCACAAAAAAACCTGCAGCTGGAAGCATTGTTGTTAATGACGGGACCATCTTTCTGCCGGTCGCTCCGCAACACAAAGTTTAACGACAACTCTCAAGCTGTCCAATTTTTAAGGCATTTGCCCCCAAAAGGGTCCTTGAGAGACTTTCAAGGGTATATAGAAAATAAGCACCAAATGAATTGATAACATTAAAGTTCAGTTCCAAAAGTGTTGGTTGAAAAGTTCTGGGAGGAAGGGAAGTATCAGATTTCATTTTGCATATTCTAATTGTACGTATTGTAAGTAGAGGTGAAAGTATTCGGAGCTTCCCATGTGACACTTTTAAAAGTAAAACAGCAGCAGACATGTTGGTATCGTCCGTCCGTCTCTCCGGCAGCTTCTCGATGACAACCGGCTGACGATTTATTGATTAATGTCTTTAGTGCGACGAAGCAATTCATCACAGATCTAACCGAGTCTTTATGAAGCTCGGGCCGGCGTCTCTGCTGGCTCGTCCTCCTCGTTTCATTGAGGATGTGAGACGGAGACACAAAGAGGCCTTTACTCTCCTCTTCCTCTCCTATTGTGACCAAAACTCATCCCATCAAAATGTTCCTTTACTTCTCTTCTCCTCCATATTCTCATCTTCCCCTCTCAGATTATAATCTGCAGCTGCAACAGATTCTCACTATTTGCTGCAGTTGGATCCATAGCTCTGACATAATGGGTCACTATCTTGCATGCCAGATCACGATGCTGTTACAGGATCAGCGACTGCAGCAGTTTCCAGCGTCCTGCACCAGCATCTTCCATTATAATGTAACACAGATCTATTATAGATAATATTATAAAAAGAAAAAGAATAAAGTATATTTTTCAAGTGAGTGAAACAGATATACGAGATAGAAGGCAGCGACTTGTAATTATTTCACCAGTTTATAGGTTTTTCCACTCATATTTTATTTTATGTGGGTCCTTTCATGGGTCAAAATAATAATTTTGACAATAATTATTATTTAATATTTATTAATAATTATTTAATATTTAAATTAACCTGAAATATTTTGTAAAAGTTTTACAAAATTTTATTTTTTTCCACACATATTTTATTTTACATCTTATGAATTTTCTTATGAATTTATTCATCACATTATTTCCCCCTCCCAATGGAAAAAGTTTGTATTATTTTATAATGATATTACCGCCTATCGTTGATTTTGTAATTGGTTTGATTCCATAAAATCAAAGAATTGGGGTTGTTTTAAAGTTACAAGAATAATGACAGTTAGATTTTTATATTATTTCCATCAGTTATTCCAGCATAACTAATAGCCAAATAAGTGTTTGCTGTAAAAATAAAATAAAATGAGCATGTTTCCTTCCCATCATCAATATTACAGTACGAGGCTGCAGACAGTTATTTGCACATTTTACGTTTTTCAAAAAAGGAAAATAGGATGTTTAACATGTCGTTTCATGTAGTTTTCTGTATTTATGAAAACCTTCAAACCAGAAAAGGTCAAACATGGATCACCAACGTTTCGAAGGTTCGTCCTCCGTCACAAAGCCCAAAACCAAACGGATCGCTCAGTGTTTGATTTGAGCTTTCAGCCGTTTCTCTGTTGCATTATTGGGACACGTCATGTGTTTTATGATTATTTGATCCTCCACTATGAATCGAGGAGTTACGTTTGTACAGCTGGACGTTCATCTCCTCCTCCTTTATGACTCATACGCTTTTTTCTCACTGCAGATGAATTTGTGAACGATAAACAGTTCGTGTTTGATTTCCATCCGTCATTAAATCCACAGTACGGCTGCAGATAATAATAATAATCAGAATTTCTGTCTATAAAAAGAGAAAATGATGAGAAATGGCATCAACCAACAGCAGAGCCGCTGGAGATGCATCAATATGTTACACTTTAAGAGGAAAACAGTGTATCAAATTCAAACTAAACCAAAGCAAGTTAAACCTACAGAAAATGATCATAAAAGGTATCAAATATGTCAATAAACTCAACAGATGCAGCATTTTCATCAACGTCAGTCATCCCATCATGCCTGTCAGCAGATGGATATAAATAAATAAATAAAACCTTGCAGCTTGGTTGCCCCCTAGTGGCTGTGGGGGATAGTCCGCTTATAGCAAGAAACGGCTCTGTCCAAAAGTCCAAAAAAAACCCCAGCGATATTAACAATGATATACAAGACGTCCACGTACCTAAGATGGCGATGACCTCGTCGTCCTGGATGACCTCCAGCGACCCCGACACGACGAAGCACAGCGTGTCGACGCTCTCGCCGGCGTGGAAGATCAGGTCTCCGGGGGCGCAGTGGGTCGTCTGGAACTCCACGGCCAGCGAGCGCAGGCAGCCGTCGCTGGCCAACCGGAACGCAGGATGCTCGTTGAAAACCTGAGCGGGAGGACAGGAAGTCGGTTCACCTTTGAAGTTGTACTGTGTTGCTACGGTAACAGCTTAGGAAATACATTTGAACTGTACATTGCTCGTCACTGACCTTTGCAAAAAAATGTTTTTTGGTTTTAATCTTCCTCCTCTTAATGACTCGGTGAGCAAGAGGACAGGAAGTCGGTATTTTTATGGTTTTCTCTAATGAGTTTTCATCTGTTGCTATGGTAACAGCGTAGAAAATAATGAGATAACATCGTGAGTCGCTTAATTTTTACAAATGTATAATTATTGGAAGTTTTTTGTTTTTTGATCTACCTCCTTATGACTTACTGCATTACTTTCATTCGACATCATTAACATTCCTGTAAAACCGACTGGAAATCAAACGATGACCTGAAGGGAAGACATTAGAGGAAACACTGATCAGAGTTTTAGTCCTCGGAGACTCGACTGAATGTGTCCTTCGTTTCGATGCCAGTTCGACTCTGCCAAAGTGTTGGATGTCCGGGAGCTTCTAACGCTGACCCGGAGTCAGTTACGTGATGTTACGGCTGCAGCTACGCTCGTTCAGTGGAGGGAAAACATCCCAGGACAGGAAACGGAAAATCACGCTGTGTGAACGTGGAAAATGTAATCGGTAACTATGAGTCGTCATCTTTCTGTATTCTTACAGGTTTAGTGTATAAGCAACATAACATCAAACAATAAAAATCTTTAAAAAAAAAGCGTTTTCCTACGAATGTCCTGCAACACGTGCAATACAGGATTTTCAAAATAAACTTCCTCACAGGAAAAATCTAGTCTTGTTTTTTTGTGGGTTACATATTCAGTACTTTTCCTTTCGCAGTCATCACCACAGAATGAGAACCAGTGATGGGCAGGTCTTTTCATGAAAAGAATACATTTTTGAAATATCTGTACATTTATAGGTAATATTTGACTAATATGCGTATATTCTATTTTAAGTCTCTAATCTACACATAGTGGTTTTTAAAAAGTATATTAAACTGACATTTTGTTTTTGTTAATCTTTTTAATTCATGTATTTATTTATTATTTTTCTCAGGTCTACTGCCAGGCAACACTCAAAAAAACACACACAAAAAAAAGTATAGAAGTCTATTAAAGCGTGAGCTGACGACATGGTGACCTCTGACCTTTCACACAGTTCAGACACAGAACGTGCAGCGTGATGATGACAACATGAATGGATACACACCTTCCTGTTGAGATGGACGCAGATGTCGGCGCGCATGTCCTTGGGACAGATGGACAAGACCTGGAAGAGACCGAGAGACACGACGGGGGTCAGGCCGAGTTCACAGAGGAGGAGGAGCAGGAGGAGCAGGAGGGGGGGCGCCAGAGACCGGTCCTCGACGAGGAGCCGTGACGACTTTACGTGATTGCATAATGGTGAAGGTCGATTGCGAAGGACGTGCAACCGGCGTGCAATCAGAGTTTTTCCTCATGTGACGATTCATACAAACGGATCCGAACCCACCGGATCGGTCTGCGGGGATTTGGCCTCGTGGGGGTTCTGGGGATTAATTATTGGAGTGATTCAAAGAACAACTCATTCAATAATTTGATATTCATGTCTTAAAAAAGGCAAAAACCCACCTCAAATTATACAAAAAGCATAATTAATTGAAAAAAAAAATAATTTTTTTCGGTCAAATACTGTATATATATAAATGTGAAATTATGATTTCAAGGTGTGATAGATAAAATAACGGTCACATTCCATTTGTTGGACCCTGGCCCTCCTAAATGGAACAGGGCCATAATAAAATTAATTATTAATTACACCTGCTCAGACCTGATTGGTCAATATGAGTCGGCCATACCGAGCGGTCTCTGAATTGAGACATCCCGGTCTACGGAGGGTTTCCTGTTTTTTTTTTTTGGCGTCACCTTACTCTCCCGTTGCCTAGCAACCATCTGCGGTCAACAAGAGCATAGAAGAAGTGTCTAAAACGAAGCCTGATGACGTATTTTATTGGATTTGTTTTATATTCTGATGGAGACGGATGGATTTGCTTCATGAGAGTCTCGTCATTTGGAGTGCAATGCATCTTGGGATATACGCCGAGTGGCGAGGGTTCAATCAGTTAGAATCCTCCGAATCAAGAAAAAAGGGCTCAGTTTCTTGCTCAAGAGCACCTCAGCAGAGGCATCTAAAAAACCCTCACCTTCCCAAATAAGCGTCCTGGATTACCCAGCCTGCTTTGCTGCAGGTTAGCGCGTCTGTGTTTATTGGCCGCGTGGTTAAACTCCCTCAGGATGGCAAGTCAAACGACTGTAAATCTCTTTGTCCGGCTCGTTACACAGACTCTCAGATCTCAGCCTAATTAACTGAATAATTGAGGTAAAACACAGAAAAACAACATATTTCACAAGCCCGCCTTATTAAATATGAACAAAGGCGAGACCGAATCGTCTCTGCAGCATCACAACAACAGCGTTTTGAGATAAATGGCCTTTGCTCTGTTGGTATATTGTGATATTAGCGGTTTTACTCTCTGGTGTGTTTTAGATTTGGGAGTGTTCTCGTATAAAACAGCTGACTGGACCGTGAAAAGGATCCCACGGTGACAAAACACAGCCGCTAATTGGGCCCCGTGTTTGTATTGTTTTCTATTATCTGCAGGCAGACTTGGAGATCGATGGGGAGGAAGAGGAGGAGGAGGAGGAGGAGGATTATGATCTAACAAGGAATAGAAATGGTCCGTTCCAGCAGGAGGAGATTAAATGAATGTTTAATCTCTGAATGTTTCGTTTTTTGTTGGACGATGAAATCAAATAAGATCATCACGAAGCCGCCGTCGAGGGTCACCGGGTCCCGAATCAGCAAACTGGACTTTCCTAACGGAAACTTCATTTAATTCATTCTTAAGAGACAGAAATCAATTTAAAGCTACAGCAACAACATTTGATTTGGAGGAGAGACTACAGACCGGACTACAGACCGGACTACAGACCAGATATAAACCAGACTACAGACCAGTTATAAACCAGATATAAACCAGACTACAGACCAGATATAAACCAGATATAAACCAGACTACAGACCAGGTATAAACCAGACTAGAGACCAGATATAAACCAGACTACAGACCAGATATAAACCAGATATAAACCAGACTACAGACCAGTTATAAACCAGACTACAGACCGGACTACAGACCAGACTACAGACCAGACTACAGACCAGATATAAACCAGATATAAACCAGACTACAGACCGGACTACAGACCAGACTACAGACCAGACTACAGACCAGACTACAGACTAGATATAAACCAGACTACAGACCGGACTACAGACCGGACTACAGACCAGATATAAACCAGACTACAGACCAGATATAAACCAGACTACAGACCGGACTACAGACCGGACTACAGACCAGATATAAACCAGACTACAGACCGGACTACAGACCGGACTACAGACCGGACTACAGACCAGACTACAGACTGGACTACAGACCAGATATAAAGCAGACTACAGACCGGACTACAGAGCAGACTACAGACCAGATATAAACCAGACTACAGACCAGACTACAGACCAGACTACAGACCGGACTACAGACCGGACTACAGACCAGACTACAGACCAGTTATAAACCAGACTACAGACCGGATATAGACCAGAGTACAGACCAGATATAAACCAGGCTACAGACCAGATATAAACCAGACTACAGACCAGATATAAACCAGACTACAGACCGGATATAGACCAGAGTACAGACCAGACAGACCAGATATAAACCAGACTACAGACCAGATATAAACCAGACTACAGACCGGACATAGACCAGAGTACAGACCGGACTACAGACCAGACTACAGACCAGATATAAGCCAGACTACAGACTGGATATAGACCAGAGTACAGACCAGATATAAACCAGACTACAGACCAGATATAAACCAGACTACAGACCGGACATAGACCAGAGTACAGACCGGACTACAGACCAGACTACAGACCAGATATAAACCAGACTACAGACCGGATATAGACCAGAGTACAGACCAGATATAAACCAGACTACAGACCAGATATAAACCAGACTACAGACTGGATATAGACCAGACTACAGACCAGATATAAACCAGACTACAGACCAGATATAAACCAGACTACAGACCGGATATAGACCAGAGTACAGACTGGATATAGACCAGACAACAGACCAGATATAAACCAGACTACAGACCAGATATAAACCAGACTACAGACCGGATATAGACCAGAGTACAGACTGGATATAGACCAGACTACAGACCAGATATAAACCAGACTACAGACCAGAGTACAGACCAGATATAAACCAGACTACAGACCAGATATAAACCAGACTGAGTATCGCGTCCTTCTATAGTTTTCTTTGAGAAACTGAACGAGCGCCCACTTTTCCGATGCTCATGAACACATCTCCTGGATATGAGGAGGAAAAAAGGCAGTGTGCAAATTTAACTGCAACAACATGTAATTACTAGATGAGTTTACTGCATCACACCCTTGTTGCTATGGAAACATGTTATGCTCTATTACAGCGTTGCAATTTAGTCCCTCCTTGGCTGAGACAAAAATCCCTGGACTCCTTCATTACGCTGAAGGTCCATGTATTTAAACGGCTGGGAGCTCCCACACGACACAATCAGTTACTAACATTTACATAACATCACAGAAGACGCCTCAGCCCTCGACGACCTCTGACCCCTCACCTTCTCCGTGTCGATGCCCTTGGACATGGACCAGGTGGACACGATGTAGTCCATCACCCTCTCACTCAGCCCCTTGGGGACCTGGTAGAGCTTCAGGAAGTCCCGGACGTTGTTGAGCATCTCGTGGTAGCGGTTGGTGTTGGCGTACATCTGCTGGAAGATGGTGGTCACGTTCCCGAAGATGGTGGCGTAGAGCAGCGCTGGAGGGGGGAGGAAGAGGAGGAGGAGGAGGAGAGGGGTGATCAAATGGTTCCCTGGGATGGTTCATTTCTGTCTTTTCATCGTGGTCATTAAAGTGTTTCATAAAAGGTCATTATTTTGAAACACACACACAGTAAATGTCTTATTTATGGGTACAAATCTGTCTCTTATGATGTGAAGTGAGAGCTTCTGAAGGTCTTTAATACCGGCCAAACAAGTCATGTGACTTGCAAAACTTTATACCCCCCCCACTGCCTCCTAACAGCAAATACAAAAGACACAAGAGGAAAAGAAGTGATATGTTTAATGACTTTGGGATTTAAACAACTTTAATGGGAGTGGATGGGATCTGATGATGGGGGAGCGATTTAAATATTCTGTTAGCAAACATTAATCCCTCCCATAAACAAAAAACATTTTAATATAATATAATATTCAAGGTAAAAAAATGCAGCTTTAAGTGTCATTTTTGTGACAAATATACAAAGCCGTACTATATGTGGAGGATGATAACATAAGCTGGTCTGAGGTCTGCAATCTGGGTTGGTCTTTGAACACCGTTTTGGTGCTTTGCGGGCACCTCTTATCACCGACATCACTGATGCTGGAAGATGGCTAAGCTGTGCATTGTGGGAGTTGTTGTCTTCCATCCACATGTGCCATAAAGTTACTGTCTGGCTTTTCTTGAGGAAGTCAAGAAGGCCCCAAATTGGAAATGTATTTTACATTTCGACTACATTTTAATACAGATTCATGTTTCCACCGGTGAAGGATCCTTGAAGGAAGCGCTAAGCTGTCAACTTCCAAACAAGTTCTCTTGAGTTGTTGGCCTATCATGTTTGGAGGCATACGGCATCGCGTGTCGTATGTAGTGAATGCAGAGCCGGGGAACATTATTTTAAGGATCCCATTATGTGCCATATAAATCATGGGAAGGTTCCGGTGTGAGACAGTCGAGTCGTGTTGAAGAGGGACCTGCTGTCACTGTGAGGCCTGAGATAAAGTTTGAATACGAACATGGCAAGGAGCAAAAAAGAAGAAATGGATGGTGTGTGTGTGTGTGTGTTTGTGTGTGTGTGTGTGACACAAAGAGTGTGTGTTTGGATGAGACACAAAAACAGAGAGAGGGAAGCGTATCGTGCCAACGGCGAGATAAACACTGCTCCAGTTTCATTCTCTCCAAGTCAGCAGCCTGTCCAGGACCCCTCCAGGACTTATCCAGGACCCCTCTGGGACTTTTTCCAGGAAGCCCTCTGGGACTTTTTCCAGGACCCCTTCAGGCGGTAGAGAAAGACGATCCGGAGCTGAAGCCACACGGCTCTCAAACTCCAAAAACACAAGACTCCTAATTGGGCTGACGTCACCTCGCCGCGGAGCGACGGCGAGGACTCGACCCTTCCAGCTCACCGTTCGCCCCGATGTGAAAGCAGCGGGATCAAACTCTCCGGCACTCCGTCCTCCAGGTGGGTTCGCGTCTCCAGGTGAGGGGGGAGGAAGATTGAACTAAGCCATAAAAGATGAACGGCTTTAAGAAACAAGTGACAGAAGTCCAGAGAAAACTGCAGAAACATAGAAGCAGGATGTAAACAAGGCGGTTCCTCTTGTAACTTCAGTGATTTTCTTGAGTTCACTCATGTTATATTTCCAATACAAAAAAAAAAAATCACGTTTCGAGGGAGAAGTCATGTTTACAGACCAGAGAGAGTAACAAAGCTACTCAGTTCACTGTAACATCAGTCTCCTGGGTGAAAGTCCTGTGTGTTTTTTTTGCCAAAAAGACCTCCTCCCTGTGGGGAAAAGTGAAAAAGTGAATTTCAGCACCAAAAACATCTGTATAGAACTGCTTCAGCCTGATATAAAACACATAAATACCTCGGCTACACTGAACTGATTGGACTTGAGTCTATAAAAAACTTTTTTTTGGTGCCATAAATGAATTCAGACAGTTCAGTCAAAGTACTCAGGCTACAGTTTATAGCCGTCGTTTCAATACTGTATTAGAAATCTGATCTGTCCCTCGTGGCTCTGTTTATTTAAATCCTCCCTCTGGTGGCCAGGGGGAGTTTTAGGGGAGGAGGAGGAGGAGGAGGAGGGTGGGGAGCAGATGAACAGCTTTACTTCCTTATATTTACGACTTGATGGAGCCTGGTGATGGGAGGAGCTGGGACAGAATGTCAAAGTGAGGCTCATCAACCGGAGAGTCTTTGCAGGAAGTTTAACCGCGACATCTCTAAACAATCCTTTTGGTTGCTAGGCGCCCGTTACCGCGGCGTTTCTCCTGCACCTCCCAGAGATCACCTGTAGGTCTCACAGCGTGGGCGGGTCCGTGACAATCGTCTATTTGGGTCTTCACTGTCTTAACCGGTGCTATTTTAAATCATCCTTTTCTGCCTGAATAACGCTAAAAGGAAGTTAAATCAGAGGCCGCGTCGCGTTTCATGTGGCACGAAAAACAAAAGGTAGAGTTTCATTTAAGTAATTTATGTAAATGGTAACGAAACATGTGTTTTATCATCTATTGTTGAAAATTGATTCTGGAGAACATCCCATAATCTGATGAACAAACAATAACTTAGAATAGACAGATCTAGAGATCTATAGTGATCTAGTTAAACATTTAATCATAAACTCAATGGTTGTATAGATATGAAAGCCAAGAAGTCTGACCCACAACAACACGGGTCAGGTGGTCGCCGTAAGCCCCTCCCACTATGGACACACTGTACCAGTTGAAATTGAAGAAATAATCCTTCTTTGATCCCTTTCAGCTCCTCCATCATCTGATCTCAGTAAGGGAAGATTCACTTCCTCGTTCTACCTTCATTACTTTCTCCATAAAAAGGAAAAAGCAGCTCCGGATGACGACAGATTCCTGCAACAGAATAAAAAACTACACACGAGTGACGGAGGTCAAACAAAGCGTTTTAATCCCGATGACGATGATGATGATGGACCAGTATGGCGACCGGAGAATCCCCCCCCACCCCCGTCCCCCGTGTCATGTTTGTTTTTCCGTTTGCGGGTTTGGGACAATCTGCCGGAGGAGTTTAGGATGGTTTGTCAGAGCGGATGAGAGCGAGGGGACAGAAATGTGTCAGACCGTCCGGGAGGAGAGCCGGAGATGCCGTGTCACCGCCGGGAACCCGGACACCCCCAAATATCAGTCACAAGACTCCTACATGAAGAGACAGGCAGCACACACACACACACACACACACACGGAGGCCTTTCTAGAAAGCACCACAAGGTCGGGAATCACTAGAAACTCTGAACTGAAGGAGATTATTAAATGATGAGGCGATGTCAGATCTCTGTTCACAATAACGATGCTATCATAGACTGTGAATAAGAAGTGGATGCAGTGCAGTCGCCCCATTGTGGACTACGGCACCCTGACTGGATCTGGATCCATGTGGATTCTGGGGTGAAGCTGCTAACAAAGTTAGTTTCTGTAATTCAAGACAAATCTACAGCTAAATGTTAAAGTCAAATTAGTAGCGACCTGTCAATCAGCAGGTAAGCCCCGCCCCCTAAAGCATCCCCTGATTTCTGGTCTGTTGGACTCTAAATGGACCTGTCAATCAGCAGGTAAGCCCCGCCCCCTAAAGCATCCCCTGCTTTCTGGTCTGTTGGACTCTAAATGGACCTGTCAATCAGCAGGTAAGCCCCTCCCTTCCTTCCTGTCAGTTGTGATGACATCACACTACAAAACAAAAGTCACGTTCAGGGAAAAAAAAAAATATGCAAAATAAGATCAATACAGTGAGTTTCTAGCTGACCCACGTGGAAGCTCTACAAACCCAAACGCACCTCCGTCACGCAGACAAAACCAAAAATAGCAGCACGAAGTAAAAATAAAAAAGCGTGCGAGGCCTTTAGAGCCCCCCCCCCCTCCATCAGCACCACATCCAGCTCAGTCCATTTGCTGCTCGCCGAGCCAAGTCGGCGTCCAGGCTGCATCACAACACATTACACAGTGACAGGGCACGGCGCTCCGCCAGCCAAACGCTGAGCGAGCCAGTCAGCCGAGTCCAAACAACCCCCCCCTCCCCCTCCCAAAAAACCCCCACCACCACCACTGCTGTGTAAATCTGTTTTGACAAGCAGTAATTGTGCATCAAGCGCTGTCTGGGTAAGTAAAACATTCTGCCTGATTGTCTCCGCATAAATATTGACTGAAAAATGTGCAGAAGCATTACACAAGCCCCGCCCCCTCCCCTCCCCCCCAGCCTCCACAATCACTTCTGTAATACTGCTTCTCATTAGGTCAAACTAATCGGCTGCTCGCCGCCGTTTCAAATAAACACAGCTGACGTGCGACGACTACGCGGCGGCATCAGGAGGAAACGTCCTTGACTTCAAAATAAAACAACGTCCTTCCTCTTACCAACGACAAGTCGAATTAATCCGTTATAATCCGTTAATATAAGATACACGGCGGTGTGTCACATTGCTGAGTCATCAAAAGCTCACCAAAAAGTTAATTCATTTTTTGGAATAAACATGAGAAGCTACAGCTAGCAGCCTCTTAGCTTAGCATAGCTTAGCATAAAGACAGACATCATAATGTCACTCGCTGTTCCTGAAAGTCATCAACATCACACTAAAATTCAAGTGTTTTCAAGGATTTCCAGCACCCGTACGAACCCAATTAAGCCGGTTTGCTCTGTTTTGCGTCTGGATATGGAAACTAACGTTGAGGATGAAAGAAACTCATTTAAATATCCTCTCCGGCAGGTGTTTGCAGGTTTATTTAGTAATCCCTTGTTCTAATGATGACGGACAGCGAGAGGCTTTTTCTGGAGGTGCGAATGCAAACGGATGCAGGAATAATGAGAGGGAGACAACGGTCGCCTTCATTACAGTGAGGAGGAGGAGGAGGAGGAGGAGGAGGAGGAGGAGGAGGGATGATCCGGGTGTAAATCCCTCTGAATCAGAGTGTCAGACGTTCGAAAAATGAGAACTAATGAATTCTTGTTTCTTCTGTTTGTGCACAAATGTTTTGTTTTTTTTTTCTTCTCGGGAGTTTTGAAGTTTGAAGAAGGAGCGTCGTAGTTTCTCTAATGGGACCCGAGTTTAATAAGCCGGCTCTGAAGGTTCCACCGAAGGTAACGAGGCCATCGGGGGCCGGCGGTCTCCCCGTGGACCAGCTGGAGTAATGAAGCCATGGAGGATCGCTGGTATCGAACCAGGAGAGCCTGGTAAACAAGGGGGGGGACCTGTAGTGGATCTCTAGTGGACCTCTACTGGACCCGTAGTGGACCTCTATTAGACCTGTAGTAGACCTCAAGTGGACCTGGACCTGTAGTGGATCTCTAGTGGACCTCTAGTGGACCTATGAGTCCTTGCTGGGACCCATCAGCCCCCCCCCCCCCCCCCCCCAGCCAGTTAGCATCAGATGACAGCCGCTGCAGACATTGATCGACCTTCCAGCTCCCGGTTTCATCTGACTTTAGCTCCAAGGGTCAAACATCTGAGGGCATCAGATCCATGTGGCTGTGAGACAGGAGCAGCAGGTGAGACAGGAGCAGCAGGTGAGACAGGAGCAGCAGGTGAGACAGGAGCAGCAGGTGAGACAGGAGCATTAGGTGAGACAGGAGCAGCAGGTGAGACAGGGGCAGCAGGTGAGACAGGAGCAGCAGGTGAGACAGAAGCAGCAGGTGAGACAGGAGCATTAGGTGAGACAGGAGCAGCAGGTGAGACAGGAGCATTAGGTGAGACAGGATTATTAGGTGAGACAGGAGCAGCAGGTGAGACAGGAGCAGCAGGTGAGACAGGAGCATTAGGTGAGACAGGAGCATTAGGTGAGACAGGAGCAGCAGGTGAGACAGGAGCAGCAGGTGAGACAGGAGCATTAGGTGAGACAGGAGCAGCAGGTGAGACAGGAGCATTAGATGAGACAGGAGCAGCAGGTAAGACAGGAGCATTAGGTGAGACAGGAGCAGCAGGTGAGACAGGAGCATTAGGTGAGACAGGAGCAGCAGGTGAGACAGGAGCAGCAGGTGAGACAGGAGCATTAGGTGAGACAGGAGCAGCAGGTGAGACAGGAGCAGCAGGTGAGACAGGAGCATTAGATGAGACAGGAGCAGCAGGTAAGACAGGAGCATTAGGTGAGACAGGAGCAGCAGGTGAGACAGGAGCATTAGGTGAGACAGGAGCAGCAGGTGAGACAGGAGCATTAGATGAGACAGGAGCAGCAGGTAAGACAGGAGCATTAGGTGAGACAGGAGCAGCAGGTGAGACATGAGCAGCAGGTGAGACAGAGGCAGCAGGTGAGACAGGAGCAGCAGGTGAGACAGGAGCAGCAGGTGAGACAGGATTATTAGGTGAGACAGGAGCAGCAGGTGAGACAGGAGCAGCAAGTGAGACAGGAGCATTAGGTGAGACAGGATTATTAGGTGAGACAGGAGCAGCAGGTGAGACAGAGGCAGCAGGTGAGACAGAGGCAGCAAGTGAGACAGGAGCATTAGGTGAGACAGGATTATTAGGTGAGACAGGAGCAGCAGGTGAGACAGGAGCATTAGGTGAGACAGGAGCAGCAGGTGAGACAGGAGCAGCAGGTGAGACAGGAGCATTAGGTGAGACAGGAGCAGCAGGTGAGACAGGGGCAGCAGGTGAGACAGGAGCAGCAGGTGAGACAGAAGCAGCAGGTGAGACAGGAGCATTAGGTGAGACAGGAGCAGCAGGTGAGACAGGAGCATTAGGTGAGACAGGATTATTAGGTGAGACAGGAGCAGCAGGTGAGACAGGAGCAGCAGGTGAGACAGGAGCATTAGGTGAGACAGGAGCATTAGGTGAGACAGGAGCAGCAGGTGAGACAGGAGCAGCAGGTGAGACAGGAGCATTAGGTGAGACAGGAGCAGCAGGTGAGACAGGAGCATTAGATGAGACAGGAGCAGCAGGTAAGACAGGAGCATTAGGTGAGACAGGAGCAGCAGGTGAGACAGGAGCATTAGGTGAGACAGGAGCAGCAGGTGAGACAGGAGCAGCAGGTGAGACAGGAGCATTAGGTGAGACAGGAGCAGCAGGTGAGACAGGAGCAGCAGGTGAGACAGGAGCATTAGATGAGACAGGAGCAGCAGGTAAGACAGGAGCATTAGGTGAGACAGGAGCAGCAGGTGAGACAGGAGCATTAGGTGAGACAGGAGCAGCAGGTGAGACAGGAGCATTAGATGAGACAGGAGCAGCAGGTAAGACAGGAGCATTAGGTGAGACAGGAGCAGCAGGTGAGACATGAGCAGCAGGTGAGACAGAGGCAGCAGGTGAGACAGGAGCAGCAGGTGAGACAGGAGCAGCAGGTGAGACAGGATTATTAGGTGAGACAGGAGCAGCAGGTGAGACAGGAGCAGCAAGTGAGACAGGAGCATTAGGTGAGACAGGATTATTAGGTGAGACAGGAGCAGCAGGTGAGACAGAGGCAGCAGGTGAGACAGAGGCAGCAAGTGAGACAGGAGCATTAGGTGAGACAGGATTATTAGGTGAGACAGGAGCAGCAGGTGAGACAGGAGCATTAGGTGAGACAGGAGCAGCAGGTGAGACAGGAGCAGCAAGTGAGACAGGAGCATTAGGTGAGACAGGATTATTAGGTGAGACAGAGGCAGCAGGTGAGACAGGATTATTAGGTGAGACAGGAGCAGCAGGTGAGACAGGAGCAGCAGGTGAGACAGGATTATTAGGTGAGACAGGTGCATTAGGTGAGACAGGTGCATTAGGTGAGACAGGATTATTAGGTGAGACAGGATTATTAGGTGAGACAGGAGCAACAGGTGAGACAGGTGCATTAGGTGAGACAGGTAGAGGGTGACTATGAAAATCACACATTTTTCTCTCCCCTCCTACTGTCATCAATTAAACCGGAGGAGGAACCGATCCATCAAACCCCGGCACACCTGCATGATTCAATTATCCCCACGCCACCCGTCCGACCGCCGGCTCACACACACGTTCACCGGAGCAGAAATTAAAAAATTAGAATGAAAATAGGAGTGATTGCCTCCTTTTGGAGGACTCCTTTTTCACGGCGAGGGGGAAAGGATGAGAAGGTGAGAATCGGGCTCAGAGATGAATGAGCAGCGACGAGATTCACCGCGAGGACGATTACAACTGGTGATAATTATGGAAATGAGGTGTGTGAATCACACACACACACACACACACACACACACACACACACACAACGCACTCCCGCAGCCCCGGGTGATTTACACAGCACACGTAAAATAGATGAAACTGATATTCATTATTTATGGCGGAGCTCTACTGTAACGTTGTGGATTTCATCTGATGATGAAACACTGGTAACACACCTGAACGTTGAACCGGTGAACAACGAAGAGCTGACAGCTGAAACACAAGCAGTCACGGAAAAGGAGAAAAGGCCTCGTTAGCCTGTTTTGACATCAGTCTCTGGATTTTGCTCATTATAATCCTCCAAATGTGACTGTTTCTGCATGGTTACATCCTCACACTGAGCTGATAATTACACTCAGTGATTAGAGCTTCTATCTTTTGGGACAAATAAGCAGCTCGTTAGCTTCCTTTCTCAAAACGACAGGAACATCCCATCGCCATCTTTGCATCTCGGTGACAAGGATCGGTGTTTTGGGGGTCGAGTCGCTTTGCTCAAAGGCACTCCTCCCGTTACATCTATTATTCAGCGCTCAGCCAAGGTGCCCAGCGCTGCCATGTTTAGCATAACGAGCGAACGCCGTGACTTTCCGAGGATGCCGTCGTGATTAAAGAGACGACTGTGGTAATGCGACCTGCAGAGGACGGAGCGACGCACATCCAGTCAGGAGACTAACAGTATCAACAGAAGGTCACGGCGACTAATGTGGAGGAGGTGTGGCGGCGGCGAGATGGCCGTCAGCGAGGCAGGAAGCGTCCAACGACAGAGGAGTCGTGGAGGGAAAGCTCCCAGGAGTCAATGTGAGGTGGAGTGCATGAATATAAAGCAGGCACAAAAAACTTTGCACATAAATTTGGAGGATTGCAAAAAAAAATGCAAAACTACGACGGCGTACTGGAAAATGCAAAAAAATAAATAAATAATAAAAAAAAAAAACAGAGCCGAGAGAGCGCAATATTCAGAGAAAAAAGTTGAAAATGTGCGACTTTTTTTTAATATAATAAAGAATCTTGCCCTCCTCTCTCTCGCCTCTGTTTTCTTTCGACATATATTCACGTACACGTATAGCCGAAATACACAAATTGCTTGGACAACGTGTGCCGTTGCTATGACAACAAGTGAACAAGTGAAAGCTAGCATTTCCCCCGACCGCCCCCGATTAACTGGTTTTTAAGTGTTTGCAGTCTTTTCAGCAGACCAGGACCTGGATCACCAGGGGTACGGCAAGTGGGAACTGTAAAATCTCACGTCGTAAGACCTCCTTTGGGCGATCAGCCGTTTCTATAAAGGGTTCCCAGATGTGGAATGCACTACCGAACCAAATCAAAACTAACCCAAGACATTAAGATTTTTGAAATGGGTCATGACTTGTTATGATTTTAGATGTATCGTACATTTTAATCTGTTGTTATGTAATTTTGATGTCTTTCTTATTACCTTCTTTCTTCTATTAAAAGCCTAACTAGGGACGGGAGTTGGAAACTAGCATCAGCTATAATCTCTGTATGCAGAACATCACATCAACTTGTTTGTAATGAGTGGAAATGTTAACCTGCGTTGTCCCTATCAAACGAACTAAATTAAATTAAATAAACCCCCGACTTTCCTTTTTCTCACAGTTTAAAAACCGTTAACGGCATTGAGGAGTAATGACTCAACTTTCTATACAAGTGAATCTGATTGGTAGTTTTATCGTGCAAACTTAACAAAACCACAAACCTCACAGGAGGAGGAGGAGGAGGAGGAGGAGGAGGAGGGATGGATTTGAATTTCAGGGGCAGAACGTCTCCAGAATTGTGTTATTTGATGTTCACAGACTAATCCTGATGAGTCAGAGAGAGAGAGAGGGAGGGAGGGAGAGAGATAATGAGGGGAATGCCTTCAGAAGAAAGGGTGGGAGGAATGGTGAGAGAGAAAGAGAGAGCGGGGATGAGAAGAAACAACGACAGAGGTGGCTCTTTATGGATTAGAGGACTAATCGCCTCGTTGTTGCTGCTGTCAGAGAGAGAGAGGGAGAGAGAGAGAGGGAGGGAGGGAGAAAAAGAGAGAGAGAGAGAGAGGCCACACACAGTGGAGTCTCACCCAGCTCTCTCCCTCCCTCCCCCAGCATCCAACCACATGTGTTCCTCTCTCACCGCTGCTCGCTTTCCAAACTAATCAGGGCATCTCAGCTGAGGAGCCGGAGGGGCGAACGGTGCCGTGAGCTCCTTCCTTCCTCCTCCTCTTCTTCATCCCCCATTTCTGTTGTCCTTCCTTTTTTATTATTATTCTCGCCCACTTCTCCTTCCCTCCAGCTCCATCTCATCTCCTCCCCCCATCGTTCTCCCGGCATCATTTTCATCAACTTCCCCTCTCCTCCCCCTTACCCCCCCTCCCTCTCTCTCTTTTTGTGTGGTGGGTGAGGGGCGATCAGGGGGAGAGAGAGAAACCCAAACCCGTCTTGGGGATTGCGTGGAAGTGGCTCGGGGGCTCCAGTTCCTCACTGGAGCCCGTTCAGCATCAGGCGGGGTTTTAAGTCGGATAAATAGTTGGCCGAGGGCGATGCGCCTCCTTTCTACACTCCCTTCTTTAGTTTTCCTCCCCTCGCTCATCCACACCCCCTTTTTTCTCCTTCTTCCTCCTCTCTCCTGCTGAGTCTTTTAAGTCTCTTCCGTTTAGGATGCATGGCCATCAAGCCGCGCTCTCCGGGCGAAAACCTCCGCCGCTTCCTTCCGCCCGGCTGCGTGCATCACGGCGCCACCGAACCCCTTCTGAGCTCAGGTAACTCCCATAATGCCCTGCGAGCTGCAGCCCCGTCAAGCGAGCCTCGGTTTCTTGATACCCCCCCCCCCCTCAACCGGTAACACTTCCTATGATGGGCCTATAATATTACATGATATAATGCATCATAATGTACTTATAGCTCCATATGATCATGGTTTCAACACTCATGAAGCATTTTATAATGACTTACTACTGCTTTGCAAGGATCATAGTTGATTATGATAAATTATATTGTTTTAATAATGCATTTGATAAATAAAAAAAGCACTCATAATCCCATTATAATGCATTATAATGGGATTATGAGGGGGAGGGGGGTTATATTCTGGTTTCATTAAGAAATAACACTCGTCTTGTGTGTTTTTTTTGCTGCTGAGCTTTCCTTCCCATTGCTTCGTGGTTTTAACCCGCCTCACCTCTGTGATCCAGGTGTCCTATTAAATAATCCTCACACCTTTTTCTCCACCGTGATATAAAAACACTTCCAGCGGGGGCTCAGCACTTGCCCTCCTCTTCTACCGATACCTTTAATGACTTTTTTACCTCGACAAACACAAAGAAGGAGAAGGAATCAGCTTCTCTGGATGCCAATTATAGCGGCATGGCAAAACTGCAAGAAGTGAGGTTTAACACTGACGAAGGCCGGTAGGATCCCGGGGTTTAGCACTCACATTCAGAGCCGGAAGCCGAGTTAGTGTCAAGAAGAAGAAGATTGTGATAACCGCCAGTGTCATATAGGAATCAGAGAGAAAAGGGTGAAGCTGTTGGGAATATCATCATTCTTAAAGTGTTCAAATGTTACAGTCGGCGGGGAAAGAACAGACGTTTCTGTGGGAACTTTAACATCAATGTTGAATGAACATTTTGTCAACTTAATAGTGGTGGTTGTTTATTTTTATTCAAGATAACAAGGAGGCTGACAGGCTCCTCTTTGGGTTAAAACGCTCCTCCACCTCATAAAAGTAGACAGCAAACACGGAGCTGTCAAGATCAAATCTGCAGTTTTTTCCATAACTTCGGTTTTTATTCCTTTTTTTGTTACGATGTCGGGGGTTTATTGTGCAATAACAGCAGTTCTCCTTGCATGATCCTTTTACCCGTTTAGGAGTTATTCTCAGGCTAACGTTCTGTTTAAAGGCTGCGTGTGCGGGAGCTGTCCGAGGTGCTGAAACGCAGCGAGGAGATCGATAAACAAACCCAGGTATTTTATTTCAGGCCCGTATGTAGGCAGACAGACTAACAGTATATGTATTTATTCTTTTACTTGTAGGCCGACATACGACCAGATTCACCTGTATGTCGCTGTAGTTTAGATTTCAAACTGTTTTGTTTTTGCTGCCAAGATGTCAGATTTTTCATCTCTTATTAGACAACAATAAGTAAAGCACAATACGTGATAAATATAAGACAAGTCGTGATTTTTTACTCCGACACAAACTGCCGGTGGTGCTAGTAAATGGTTCATGGTTGCCATTGGCAACCCTATCGAGAAAATGGCAACTAATTATAGGCCCTCGGTTGCTATATTAAATAGAATAAATACATTAATAAAAGGGAAATGATAAAAAACTGGCAACCGTGCAACCCCAAAAATGGCCTCCAAAAACATATTTTTTAATGTATTTGTTCCATTAGTGATGATTAAATATTGCTGTTTAAATCAGAAGCAGGGGAAAAACAGCTTCAGAGAGTATAAAACCCTTTCTATGAAGGTCATATATATAATGCATCACAAGCACATTTATATCACATTATAATGCATTTTTAAGGCTTCATAAAAGTCCTTATAAACGTTTATTATCATTCAGAACACCTTATAACAAGGTTTATAAACTATTTCTCCAGTTATAAAGACAGATAGAGAACTGCTCTAACGTATCATAGCAGATTATGAATTATAAAGTTGGTTGTGCTCTGTAACATCCAGATTCTAATACTTTATAAACCTTGTTATAAGGTGTCTGGCATGATTATAAACATTTATAACGCCTTATAAATGCATTATAATGTGATATAAATGTACTTATGATGCATTATATACATGAAACATAGAAAGTGTTACCCATAATTCTTCTTTGGACCCTCCCAACTCCGAAAGGTCAATGTCACAGGTCAGAATAGGACTCTGTAGTCTTACCAGGGGTCAGCTCAGTGCTTAACAAGATGCATTCAAGTATCTGGCCGTCTCCAACTGCAGTAATCCAGTGTTGCTCCAGCAGTGCTGCACGAGCGTGAGCATAAGGTTGCCCAACTTGAACAATGCCTCGGGCCTTTGTGTTGCTGACTTTGCAGCACAGCAGAAATATTAAAAAGAACAGCGTCCCTTCACATCACATCACCGCCGTTCCCCATGAATGTTTCAGAGACGCCTTACATCCTTCTCCTCCTTCTCCGAAACACTGAAGGAGGCCAACTTCAACTTAGTATTCACATCACAGCTTTACAGTGTGTTCTCCCCGCGGTACAAGAGTGATATTTAAGTCATATAACAGAAAGATTGATGCTGCGTTATTAATGTTTTCTTTGGGAAATCAAAAGATGTAATTTGGTAATTTACCCAGAAAACACACGGGAGCGGAGGAAAAGAGCGATCTGTTATCAATCTACTGGGTTCAGACTAACGTGTTTTCAGATGGAGGAGATAATAAAACATAAATATAACGAGGCACGAGACGGCGTGACCAAAAAAAGAAGCTTAATGCGTTTTACATTTAATGAAATGATATGGAAATGATTACGGGTTGTTAAAGCTCATCGCTCTCTAATGGTGCTCCATCAAGGTTAAATGGTTCTATATACGTTCACTGTAGTGTGTGTGTGTGTGTGTGTGTGTGTGAGACTGGAACGGGGATGGAGGTGATATGCAGCGGTTCAGAAAAGCTGTTCAGGTCTCTGCTGATACAGATGAGTGGCCCATTAATCCTGTACTGTCTTCTGATAAACGGGTGTTCTGATAACGTGTGTGTGTGTGTGTGTGTGTGTGTGTGTGTGTGTGCGTGTGTGTGAGAGAGAGACAGATCTCAGCCTCTGTCAGCGTACGGCAGACAGACAGGAAGACAGACAGGCTGGTGGGACAGACGGAGGGACCACGGGACAGTGAACACATACTCAGTTTTCATCAAGTCAAAACAAGTAAACTCTCAATTAAACAATATTTACCAAATCTCAAATGTACACACACACACACACACACACACACACACACACACCATCTCCAGTTTCTCTGTGTTTTCATCCAACTATCAAGACGATCAGTTATTTGACAGCTCACCAAAAACAAATATGTATTTTTAGATCCTACTTCGATGTCCCGCGTGTCTAAAAACAAAGAGGAAATACATCTTTCGGAGAAATGATAAGATAACGTGATCCATCACTGTTGATCAGCCGACGGATCATCATGGGACTGGATGACAGCATAAAGGATCGCCTCCGCCCTTCAAGGTAAAGGTTAACGTTACAAGAAGCCCCGACGTCCATCAATCTGCTTATTGTGACGTTGTTTATTCTCCTGCTGCTTAAAATCTATACTTCCATCTGAAGTAAAGCAAGCTTCCATGGTAACCAAATATTTAAATTATTATTTGGTCCTCTGTTAGCGTGGCTTCGCTTCATCTTTCACTACAAAATTAAACTTTAACGTTTTTACTTCCTTTATTTTCTACTTTAGCTGATTCTGATTAGAAGCGAAGCAAAGCCGTTACACTTTCTAAAATAGCAACTACTAATTATTGCTAATAAGTGTCGCTCATAATTTAAGTTAATAATTGTTGCTAATAATTGAAGTTAATAATTGACGCGAATAATTGTCACTAATAATTATCGTTGATAATTGTCGCTAAGAATTATCATGAAGAATTCTCGCTAATAATTGTCACTAATAATTAAAACTTATAACACGAATATTGGCGCTAATAATTGTCTTTGATAATTGTCGCTAAAAATTCTCGCTAATAATTCTCGCTAATAATAGTCACTAAAAATGTTCACTAATAATTAACGCTTATAACACGAATATTGGCGATAATAATTGTCTTTGATAATTGTCGCTAAGAATTCTCACTAATAATTCTCGCTAATAATAGTCACTAAAAATTTTCACTAAAAATTGTCACTAATAATTAACGCTTATAACACTAATATTGGCGCTAATAATTGTCTTTGATAATTGTTGCTACTAATTGTACTAATAATTGTCACAATAATTGTCACTAATCATTTTCGTTAATAATTCTCGCTAATAATTCTCACTAATAATTCTCGCTAATAATCTCGCAGTCTTTATGTGGAACCGTTTAATTCTGCAGTATGAGTTAAAAAAATTCCTGTCTCTTCAATGATTCTGTGGCTTTTTAGGAAATCTTTAATTAATTAACAACGTATTAATATTAATTACAGCAGCGAGTCTCCCGATGAGTTTGAGGCCAATAAAGACAAAGAAAGTGTCTCGCCAGAGCAGCCGAACGTAGTTTCCCCCAAAATGAGATTCGTCTTATGGAGAAGCTGCACTAACTTATTCATTAACCAGATTACTAAAATACACTCGTCTTCCAAAAACTAAACCTGGGTTATTTTAATGTTACGGATAGAGAAAGGAAAAAAACATCTTCACTGTAATTAAAAATCCAAACGCTCTTCCTTCAGCGTCCTCTGAGTTTTCTGGCAGAGAGAAGATTCGTACGTGATGAGGAAACGCCGTTTTGCTGCCAGACTACGGAAAATGTGTTGAAATAAAGTGCGTTGGCTGACAGCCTTCTGTTTCTGGACTCGCAAGCTGTTCGGTTCGTGCCTCCTCTTCCTCGAGTGCACGTCTAGCAGCTCCAGTTGATTAATTATAATCATTATAATAATCATTTATAACCTCTCACAACCCCAGAAAAGCGTTTACAGTCTGGTTAAGGTTAGCGAGACACAACAAAACTATATGACAGAGGTTCAAACCCAGGCCACCTCAGTGTTAACCGCTACGCCACCGCGCCGCCCAGTAATAATCACCTTCATCATAAATATGAACCAAAATATTCACCACTACTCATTTAAACAATGGAAAACCTCTCCTGAATGTGTATTTGTGCACCAAACTGTTCCAATAAAACAAAAGATTTTGGCCATTTATAGTAATATAATCATACTTTATAAACTGAGTAACGAAGTAAAGCTGCATAGATTCATAGTTACGGTATATTTTTCATGCACAAAAAAGGCAGTGTAAGCCTGAACAGGTGGAATGGACAACATCAATATTATGCTTCTGGAAAAAGTATCTTTTTTTTGATTACTGTTTTTTTTGGTAAAACTATCTTTTCCAAAGAAAATAAAAATGAATCAATAAAAAGATTCTAAAATATGGAGTCTTCCTGTTTTTCTCTGTTTTAAATCGTATTAAACTGAATATCTTTGGCATTGTGGGACTTTTTTTTTCTCTATTTTCTGATATTTTACGGATAAAACAATCACATTGATCAATGAAGACCTGTGCGAGGGTCCAGGATCAGAGGTTTGACAGAGCAGCTTCAGGATGAGACGGTGTTTATCTGTCTGTAACCCTAAAACCAACACATTAACTCTACACTGTAGAACCTTTTATTATTCCCAGTCAGAGCCTCCAGGGGCGGAACAGAGAAACGCAGTCAGTGTCTCAGATCTGCAGACGACGCATGCACTTTAATAATTGATTCCCTGAAAGTTACTTTTCCTCCAGGATATAGACTTTTGTTGCACCATCTGGGTCGGGCCGGCAGAGCAACAGAGCAACAGAGAGAACGGCTTCCGGAAGGAATTGCCACTTTTGCAAAAAACTAAACTAAACAAAACAAATGCCCCAAAAGAGAGTGGGCGTGTTTTAATCCCTACAGAATGTGAAACCACAGCCACAAGAAAGAAAACAGAGAGTGTTAAAGACGAGGACATATCAAAGCTGCTTAACATCCCAATGTTTCAAACTAAACCAACTACCAGGATCTTAGTGAACCCAGAGCAGCGTCTGGCAGGCAGAGGACCAACTACCAGGATCCTAATGAACCCAGAACAGCATCTGACAGGCAGAAGGACCAACTACCAGGATCTTAGTGAACCCAGAGCAGCGTCTGGCAGGCAGAAGGACCAACTACCAGGATCTTAATGAACCCAGAGCAGTGTCTGACAGGCAGAAGGACCAACTACCAGGATCTTAGTGAACCCAGAGCAGCGTCTGACTGGCGGAGGACCAACTATCAGGATCTTAATGAACCCAGAGCAGTGTCTCACAGGCAGAAGGACCAACTACCAGGATCTTAGAAAACCCAGAGCAGCGTCTGGCAGGCAGAAGGACCAACTACCAGGATCTTAGTGAACCCAGAGCAGCGTCTGACAGGCAGAAGGACCAACTACCAGGATCTTAGTGCACCCATAGCAGCGTCTGGCCAGCAGAAGGACCAACTACCAGGATCTTAGTGAACCCAGAATAGCGTCTGGCAGGCAGAAGGACCAACTACCAGGATCTTAGTGCACCCATAGCAGCGTCTGGCCAGCAGAAGGACCAACTACCAGGATCTTAGTGAACCCAGAATAGCGTCTGGCAGGCAGAAGGACCAACTACCAGGATCTTAGTGAACCCAGAGCAGCGTCTGGCAGGCAGAGGACCAACTACCAGGATCTTAGTGAACTCAGAGCAGCGTCTGGCAGGCAGAGGACCAACTACCAGGATCTTAGTGAACCCAGAACAGCATCTGACAGGCAGAAGGACCAACTACCAGGATCTTAATGAACCCAGAGCAGCATCTGACAGGCAGAAGGACCAACTACCAGGATCTTAGTGAACCCAGAGCAGCGTCTGACAGGCGGAGGACCAACTATCAGGATCGTAATGAACCCAGAACAGCATCTGACAGGCAGAAGGACCAACTACCAGGATCTTAGTGAACCCAGAGCAGCGTCTGACAGGCGGAGGACCAACTATCAGGATCGTAATGAACCCAGAGCAGCGTCTGACTGGCGGAGGACCAACTATCAGGATCTTAATGAACCCAGAGCAGTGTCTGACAGGCAGAAGGACCAACTACCAGGATCTTAGTGAACCCAGAGCAGCGTCTGGCAGGCAGAGGACCAACTACCAAGATCTTAGTGAACCCAGAGCAGCGTCTGGCAGGCAGAGGATCAACTACCAGGATCTTAGTGAACTCAGAGCAGCGTCTGGCAGGCAGAGGACCAACTACCAGGATCTTAGTGAACCCAGAACAGCATCTGACAGGCAGAAGGACCAACTATCAGGATCTTAATGAACCCAGAGCAGCATCTGACAGGCAGAAGGACCAACTACCAGGATCTTAGTGAACCCAGAGCAGCGTCTGACAGGCGGAGGACCAACTATCAGGATCGTAATGAATCCAGAACAGCATCTGACAGGCAGAAGGACCAACTACCAGGATCTTAGTGAACCCAGAGCAGCGTCTGACAGGCGGAGGACCAACTATCAGGATCGTAATGAACCCAGAGCAGCGTCTGACTGGCGGAGGACCAACTACCAGGATCTTAGTGAAACCAGAGCAGCGTCTGACAGGTAGAAGGACCAACTACCAGGATCTTAGTGAACCCAGAGCAGCGTCTGACAGGCAGAAGGACCAACTACCAGGATCTTAATGAAACCAGAGCAGCGTCTGACAGGCAGAAGGACCAACTACCAGGATCCTAGTGACACAGAGCAGCGTCTGACAGGCAGAAGGACCAACTACCAGGATCCTAGTGACACAGAGCAGCGTCTGACAGGCAGAAGGACCAACTACCAGGATCTTAGTGAACCCAGAGCAGCGTCTGACAGGCAGAAGGACCAACTACCAGGATCCTAGTGACACAGAGCAGCGTCTGACAGGCAGAAGGACCAACTACCAGGATCCTAGTGACACAGAGCAGCGTCTGACAGGCAGAGGACCAACTACCAGGATCTTAGTGAACCCAGAATAGCGTCTGGCAGGCAGAAGGACCAACTACCAGGATCTTAGTGCACCCATAGCAGCGTCTGGCCAGCAGAAGGACCAACTACCAGGATCTTAGTGAACCCAGAGCAGCGTCTGGCAGGCAGAGGACCAACTACCAGGATCTTAGTGAACCCAGAGCAGCGTCTGGCAGGCAGAGGACCAACTATCAGGATCTTAGTGAACCCAAAGCAGCGTCTGGCAGGCAGAGGACCAACTATCAGTGTCTTAATGAATCCAAAACAGCGTCTGGCAGGCAGAAGGACCAACTACCAGGATCTTAATGAACCCAGAGCAGCGTCTGACAGGCAGAAGGACCAACTACCAGGATCTTAGTGAACCCATAGCAGCGTCTGGCAGGCAGAAGGACCAACTACCAGGATCCCATCATCACACATCACATTCAAACGTATGTTAAAAAAGTGTATATGACACGTTGCATGAAACGTCCAATCGAAAACAAGCAGCTGTGTCTCGTACTTACATCCCACCATCATCATGGCCACGGAGAAGATCTTCTCGCCGTCGGTGGTGGGCGCGATGTTGCCGAAGCCGATGGTGGTCAGGCTGGTCATGGTGAAGTATAGGGAGGTGATGTACAGCGAGTCCTTGCCGGGGCCGCCCTCCCATTGGCCGGAGCCGCTGGCGTTGTAGCGGTACGGCGAGCCGATGCTGAGGGCCAGCTGGTAGAGCCAGCTGTCCATCTTGATGGTGTTGGTGGCCTCGTCGATCACCTCGTAGTCCCCGATGCTGTACCTGTCAGGGACCCACACCTCTTTGTGATGTCATCATCACGACACAGTTGCTTGTATTCTATTATTATTGTGCAAAATGCTTACATAATATTATATATATAGTATTTTTAAAATTCATGTATAGGACGACATGTTAGGGCCACTGTACGTAATATTTAAAAAAATGTTTTAAAAAGTCATAAAACTGATATTTTCTGAGATTATAATGTATTGCATTATTGTGATTATTATTATTTATTATAAAGGGTAACGATGGCCGAGTGTTGCATACATACAGCTGTTTTTTTTTGTTAGATTTAATTATAATTTATGACAAAATGCTTCATTCTTGTGTTCGACCCGTTGTACTTTTTATATTGTCGCTGGATGATCCGATAAATCTTAAGGATTGCCATAGTGATGTCCTCGCTGACAGTTGGCCTCTGAGCAGAGCAGGTAACTCAGTAGGAAATTAGAAATTTGGGAATTTAATTTCAGAGAATATCTCCAAAAAAGAATTCTCCGAATATTCTGCGGTTGAGAATAGATGACCCAAAGGACAGAATTCTGTTTGAAAACACTTCAGACGTCTATTATTTATACACACATCCTATAAAACCTAAAAATACTCTGAGTTAAATTTGCTCAAACATGAACGTCTATTTAACCAAACCGAGAACGCGCTTATTAAAAAGCATTAATCATTCATGTGCGAACATCAACAACATTTTAAGGCTTCACTTCTGGTCTGACGAGGCTCATATTCAGTTATTAAAGGTAACTGACTTTATTAACCTCATCTCAATGTGAGAGAATTATCGCGGCATTTGAGGGATGAAAATTAACGGAACTGCAAAAAAAGAAAACGGCCTCCAAATGGAGCCGTGATAATAACGGAGTGAGCGAGGAGAGATTTGAAAAAGAGGATTGTTTGTTTTTTGGGGATGTGACTGAATCAGCGTTTCCCCCCCCGACGTTCCAGCAGGAACCCAACGAAGCTGCAGCAGATGCTTTGTAACGAACAGAGAAGGGAGGCGGTGATATTTCCCAGCAGCCAGCGGGAGATTTTCAGAAACTGTGATGGAATGAGAGTTCCCCTTGGTGTTTACCAGATGCAGGCCAGCCAGTGGGCCACCAGTCCGAACACGCAGACCAGCAGGACCAGGACGGCGGCGCCGTACTCCAGGTAGTGGTCCAGCTTCCTGGCCACCCGGCCCAGACGCAGCAGGCGGACCACCTTCAGGGAGCTGAACAGGCTGCTGATGCCCTGAGGGGGGGAGGGGGAGGGAGCAAGGGAGGAGATGGATGATTAGTAAAAGGGGACAACGAGGACCAACTGTCAAGATCCTTTGACCCAGAGCACAGCCTGACAGGCAGATGACCAACTGCCAGGATCCTTATCCCTGAGCAGCGTCTTGCAGGTCACACATTCTACATTTACAGCCTGAATTGGAAGTAATTTGGAGACTCGTATCGCCTCTCTGTATTCAGTAATACATTTAATAATACATCTCAGTTTGAGAGTCTGCAGTAATGGATACTTCTTTAAAAGACTTCACAGAGAGACGACGTAAAGGGTTCTAGGGAGGAGAGTCGATTCAGAGGTAAAGAAAAACAACGGTGTGCTGTCAGCTTGTTTTTAGTCCACCCACTAATAAGCAGATGCATTTCAAAACACACACACTAAGACACCTCCACACACAGCCAGTAAGTGTTAAAATGCTCAGATCCCACAAGGTTCGTTTTGTTTACATCCCTTTCCAGCAGCTTAGTTTTTTTTTTTTTAATGTATTTATTTGGTTTCTCAATATCAGTGAGCACTTTGATTAAAAAGTAAATAAAAAAAAGAAATAGAAGAAAGAATGCGGCGAGGCTGACAAAATGTCATTTAGAAATAATTTTGATGGATGTTGAAGTGTGGCTTAGAATGCAATTTGCACACTTCAACATCCATCAAAATGATTTCTACGTGACATTTAGTCCATTTTATATGCAGCTTGGAGCTCCAGAGGAAACGAGAAAAAAAAAAAAGTTCCCTGCAGAAAGGGAGCAGACAAACACTTATTTCCACGATCCATACTTCTCGTCCAAAAGAACAGCAGGAAGTTCACCTATTAAATGACCCCAAATAAAAGACGGACGTCAAGGGATTCAGGTATTCTTGTTGCCAGGTTGGGTAGAAAAGTGAAAACCAGAGCAGAAAATAACAAATGAAAGTAACAAAATAAAGTTCTGCATAATTCAGACAGGATTACAACCAAATATGGGCGATACTGAAAAAAGAATTTAAACATAGACTGTATGTAAGATGTTGAAGTAGTCATGGTGACGTCACCCATTGGTTGGTCAAGTTTTTGAACAACCAATGGGTGCCTCCAATTTAGATTTTTAGCAACCAGTGAAGAAAATGACCATATTTGGACTGTGGGAGGAGCGACGTGTGGATCTGGTGAACACGAGCAGCAGAGCAGCACCATTACTGGGTTTGGATCCATATGGATTCTGGTGTGAAGCTGCTAACAAAGTTAGCTTCTATAATTCAAGGTCAAAGCTAACTGCATTGTAACGACCTATCAATCAGCAGGTAAGCCCCGCCCCCTAAAGCATCCCCTGCTTTCTGGTCTGGTGGACTCTCAATGGACCATAATGTACTAAATGAACATCATGCTGGATTGAAGAAGACTTGAAACTAGAGATTGAGACCATAAACTCATGTTTAATAAGTAAAAATTCATAAATAAATAGGTCCTGCATTTCTACAGGCCGTTATGAAAACCAAGCTGGTATCAAGAATGGTTTGTAGCCATAAAAGTTTCACAGAGCATGCACGTTACCATAGTAACCGTCACTCCTGCATGAGTGTGCACGTGTAAGAAGAGAGGCAGATACTCTGATCAGCATGCATGGGCATACATTACAATATAAGATGTGTGTAACATCCTGCAGTGATATTGTAATTCTACGCAGCAGCACGTCTTCCAAACACAGTCGGCTGAGAGAAAAGAGGCTCCAAAACAAACAGGATTGCTTTCAGACCTGAGGAGCAGCAGCTCAGGAGCCCCGAGGCGCCGCCGCCAAGCTCCGCACGATCCGTTTGAACACAATTAACAAAAAGCTGAGCGTCGGGAGCAGCCGGGGCCAACACGGCAACGACCCCGAGCTAAATATTTACAACAACAAGAAAGAATATGTTGGAGCATCGAGAGGAGAAGCAGCAAGTCAGCGGGGTTATCTAATGATGGAGCGGATGGTGTTATGTAACTTCACCTCCACCACGTTCTACATCTTCAGCTGGGAACCTGCTCCACCTTTCTACCCTCCACCTCGTCTGAACCCCGGAGACAAACCTGAGTCAGCATCTTTCTGCCTTCATTCTGCATCCAGAAGACCTCAAACAGGTGCTGGATCGGAGGAAAACGACATCTGAATTCATGTCCAGTCTCTCTCACGTGTCTTTCTTAAACGCTGAATAAACAGAGATACCTTCCACTGCAATGCGACGGCCAGTTAAAATTCAAATTATCGCTTATCATTCCCCTCCAGTTCATTAGAACTACAGCTCCCAGAAGGCTTTACAATACGCTAGAGTCACTTTAAGAGCATTTCTTCACACAAACAAAACGTTGAAGAAAAGGTTGAAGAGGTTAAAAAGCTTAAAATATTTACAACTTATAATATTTATAAAATAGATCCCCCCTAAATGCTACACGTTGGCCCTTTAATTATAATTGTTGACTAATAAAAAACGAACTGTTCGCTAATTATTTTCCAAAAAAGGACTCAAACAAGCACATCTGAACCCAAAGAAGTAAAATGTGCTGATAGAGCGTATACCAGTGGAAACCAGCCCACTCTAATTATCTCTGTTTGCAGGATTCCTCCCAGCGTTAACGCATTAAAAGATCATTTACTCGTTTTTAAGGACTGGCAGCAGATTCAAATGAGTAATATGGACCGGAGCCTTGTTCAGTGACGTTATCGTGGTCGGAGGATTTCAATCTGCCTGATTGGAAGTCGTTTAATCACCGTGAGGTAATCTAACTAATTAAGGCCAATGGAGATACTTTGAGATTGAAAAAAAAAAAAAATCCCATTAATGCACAGGTCGGCTTAAAAAGTCCCAGTGAAACTGAAGTAATCCTCTGAGTATGTGAGAGTCGTACAGGGATTGGAATCCCTCACATTTGATAGGACCGATAAAAAGTGGGCGGGGCTCCAAACACACCTTCCACGTTGATGAAAGTTTCAGTTCTCAACCCTGAGAGAGCTTTTTTTGGTGTGCAGGTGTTTTAATCCCGTCAACATGTGGCTAAATGTTAAACTGAGTATGTTATTTAGGATATTTTAGCATCATGAGGTGCGTTTTGGTTCAGCAGCTTTTGTTTTGACAGCTGACAGACAGGAAGTAGGAACCATCTGTGGCCATTAGTGGAGTTGAACAATTAGCAGCTGAAAGAAAACGAGCTCTTACATCTCTCTCTCTGGTTTCCTTTCATCTTCACTTCCTCCATCCTTTCGCCCGTCTCTCCCCTCACCCGTCTCTCCCCTCACCCGTCTCTCCCCTCACCCGTCTCTCCCCTCACCCGTCTCTCCTCTCAACCGTCTCTCCCCTCACCCGTCTCTCCTCTCAACCGTCGCTCCTCTCACCCGTCTCTCCCCTCAACCGTCTCTCCCCTCACCCGTCGCTCCTCTCACCCGTCTCTCCCCTCACCCGTCTCTCCCCTCACCCGTCTCTTCTCTCACCCGTCTCTCCTCTCACCCGTCTCTCCTCTCAACCGTCTCTCCCCTCGTAGACCTTTCTCCCCAGCAGCCTAGTGGCAGCGGGAGAAGAACAGGTGTAACAATGGCGTCAGAGTCCCAGAGGGCCACGACGGCGAGTAGAATACCAGGGTTGAAACTTTAATGCCATTCGGCCGTGATCCATGTTATTAATTATACCTCTCCACCTCCTGCTGCGACGGGTGGAGACGTCTGCCGTGAAGGAGGCCAATTCCCACAGCAACGCAGCAGCAGAGGAGAATAAAACAACTTCCTGATATGTAAACAGCACGTTTTTTTCAGTCTGAATTTTTTTTATTTAAGTTGAAAGTTGGCAACTTCCTAAAATCCTAGATGGCAACATCAAAAGATCAAGATAGCAACTTCCAAAAAAACCAAGATAGCAACTTCCAAAAAAACCAAGATGGCAACTTCCAAAAAAACCTAGATGGCAACTTCCAAAAAAACCAAGATGGCGACTACCTAAATGCTGAACTCAAGGCTTCAAAATGGTCCTCAGACCAGCAGGTGACGTCATGGTAACCATGTTCACTTCTATGATATGAGCAGTGGCGACGAGCTAGGCAATGTCCACAGACTTAAAGGCACGCTACATGAGGAAAGAGAAGCTCCGATAACAACGCACACAGAGGGAGGTTTCTCTACATAGCTGTTTCCTGCTACATTAACGCCAGCACCTTTAAGTCATTCTGTCCACCTTTCCATTCTCCTCCCCCCCTCTTTCCATGCAGTGTTAATACCCCCCCCCCCCCCCGATGACAGGAGATGAACAACTTCCTCCCAGCTCCGTCAGCTGAAGCTGGCCGCGGCAACAACGCACGCCACACACGGAAAGGTCAACCCGGATTAGACGCATGCTGGGTCCGGAGCTGCCGGGCTCCTCAGTGGCAGCAGGTGGCTCCAGGACCCCCCCCCATCAACACACAGTCTGCTGCAACGTGACGGAGCATCGGCAGCAGAGTCTCTCATCGTAGTTTTTCTGCCGTGCTCTAACTTCAGCGGCGCTGCTGATGTAACCGCCGACCTCGACGTGTCTCCGTGTGGGTGTTGCTGCAATCTCAGAGATGTCAACAGGACGGAACATTTTTAACACCTTAAAAAAGAACAAAGTGTGTTTGTATAACTTTTCTTTTGTGCCGGTGAGGATACAACTTTAATAGAAGAGATATCTGGAAATGTAAACAATAAAAAACTATAATAAAAAAAAAACAATAAAATCGGCCCCAAAACATCGCAATTTATCCAACTATTACACGTTAAGAGTAGATAAAAAAGCAATTACTGAGATTTTGCAATGAAATCCTACTTTAAACTGTATAAAAGTAGCATATGCTCATGATAATGATCTCTTTATATGCTGAATATGTTAACATTCATAACTGATTGGTTTTGTGTTAACATTTGGACTAATAATACAGAAGGTGTTTTGTTGTGCCTTTGATATCAAGACCGTCTTGTTCCCAGGTTTCCCTTTCATTGGAAACCTGGTGATTGATTGTTTGATCACGATATAGAAGTCGGATTCTGTGGTGCTTTAATGGAGGCTGTGAGCTGAAGAGATTAATCAAAAGCTACCGTTATCCAAGTGGAAAAGTCTTCATCAAATTTACAAAAATGACCAGATTCATACGATTTAGTATCTGTCTTTATTTTCTCCTCAAAATAAATACATGAAAATAATAAATAGTGAAACTAGGGGAACCAGACTGCTCTCAACGTGTTTAAACAATTTGTTTATTAATTAAGAAAGTTTTTTTTTTTCATTTGATTCATTTATTTTAAGATGTTAATTATAAAAAAAATTAAAATTAAAATTAATACAAAAAAAACAAAACAATGAATTAAAGCAAAAACATTTGATTTTCTTGACTTTATTTTGAGGATTTGATCATTTTCCCACTATATATACCAGGAAGTCACACGGACGAGGAACGTTCCCCAAACGGAGAGAGGTTCTAGTTCGGACTCGGTAATTACTCGTAAGTTGAACGTGTCAACGGCTCGGCACTCGGCGTCTCAACTAAAAATACTTCCTGTCGGCTTCTTCAGCATCGGAGACGCGACAAGGGGGAAGTCAGACTGCAGCGCCTCTATAATCATCTCTGTCGTTTTCTTTCACACTGCAGCTCACACACACACACACACACACACACATTCAAGCACTTTTCAAGCACTTCAAGGTGCATTTCCATGCTTTTCCAGCACCTTCCAGCTGTGGTAAACTCCATATTTGTACCAATCCAATGGTCAGTATTCAGTCTACTTATTCTGTCACTTGTTCATCACATTAAATGAGATGTTATTGTCCTCTAAACAACCAACATGATGTTTGGAGACAGCTTTTTACAGAAGGACCACAAATGAAAGGAAAACTAATTCCACTAACAGATCCACAGAAATATAATCACCAACTATTTTCATCATCTGTTCATCATCAAAAGTCATTTTTCATAAAGAAATGTCAGAAAATGCTGTTTTCAGTCCCTCAAATATGGAGATCTTCTTTTCTCTGTTCTATCATAGATGTCACCACATAGAACACACATTTCAAGACCTTTAGTCTAAATCCAAGCACTTTCCAAACCTTAAAAACACCACACTAATACTCAAGTGTTTTCAAGGATTTCCAGCTCCCGTACCAACCCTGACTCAGTTATTTTTGCCAGGAGGACCATTACACCTTTAAAGGTCCTTCACAGCCCGTTTGATATCGGTCCAGGTTTTACCAGAGCCGAGGGGAATACAGTCTAATACTGGCTGGAAGTTAGTTTAAAAACCACATTAAGATGCAGTTCTGGTTCAACGGTTTAACAAGTCGCTCAAGGTTTATTAAAACACCAGCAGCTCGGGTGACAACGTGAGCACGAACTCCTTTCTCTCTACAGGAAGTGGACCTGCTTAAAGCATGACAAGGCAACTTGTCAAATAAAACTAAATAAAAAAATAAAAAAAATTAAAACAGAATAAAACAACTGCTTTGATCATTTGATTAATATTATAAGAAACATATATTGATATATAAATAAGAAAATAATAAAACCATAAAAAAAATGTTTTTTTATGTTGTTTGATTTCATGCTCATTTAATGCAATTACTGTCTTTTCAAAATAAACTTCCTGTTTCCACAGGCAAAGCCAAGAAAACTACTTGGTAAATTAACATTAACATTTTACGTAACATCGGCTATATCACCTAAACAACGTAGTAACAATACGTTTAATAAGTAGTAAAGTAGGCTACGTTATGTACGCAAAGTAATGTTTACCGCTTTATTATTGTTATATCATATTATTATCGTTACTATGGCAACGTAGAGCGTCACATGTGATACTACACTTCCTCTAGCGCCCCTTGCAGGTTGATTTTTTATTTCATGGTAGTAGAAGTCCTCAACACACGTCAGTAATATTGCTTAAATTACTGTATTGTCACTTTTTTAAAAATACTTTTTGTCAAGCGACATCATCAAGACAAATTTGGAATTTGTCAAATTCCCACAAAACGGACAACATTCTCCTGACATTCTCAGTTGTAACAAATGCTAACACGCTAAACTACGATGATTAATATTAACGTGCTAAACACCAGAGTGTTAGCAATGACTAACATGATTGTTTAGTCTATAAAACGGTCTATAATAGTGATACATATGCTACCAGAGCCCAAGACTAAATAATTTAATTGTGTATTTCTCAACCAACAGTCCAAAACCCAAATATGCATATGTTTGACATGTTCTTTGTTAATTACCTTCATTTTCAACAAACTGTCCAAAGATAATTCTGTTGTGACTTCAAGAGCAGCCAATTAACTAACGAGCTATTAAAAGTTTAAAATGTTGATCAGGACTAGAATGTCAGAGCTGAAGGAGGTGTGGAGAATCTTTTGTTTGTTAAAAGAAAAACACATAAAAGATGTTGAAAGTGCTGCTGCTGGCAGCTTAAATACTGCTATAATTATTATTATTATCATTACTGGCATCAATAAGCGCCCACTTGGCAGACACACACGTGAACGCATTCTGGATGTGTGTGCACAAAAAAACACAAACAGCCAAAGTCTGCTTTTACTCAAACAACAAACACCCACTCGTAAATATTAAACGTTTGTTCTGGTTTGTTCTCGGCCCTTTCCACCGCCGTCTCATTAAAATCAGCCGGCAATCACGTGGAAAATCACACTTAATGGACTCCGGGTCGTATTGATGCAGCTCTCTGATATCTGATGGGTGTAAATGGCCGTGAAAAGATATTCAGGAGGAGCCGTGATCGCCCACCGAGCGTCGCCCAGGAATCGAACAATCTAAAAAAAAAAACCCTCACATTCAACAGCATTTATATTCTCTCTCTCTCGAGCTAATTAGACACCAAAAATCGTAACCGCGGTAGCATCATCATCATCATTACACTCTGTCCTAATTGAATTCCACATGCCAGCAGGCTTAAATACATCCACATGACCTTAGAATGAGCCTATTGACGTTTTAAAGTATTTCAATAATGAAATTTAAAGCCGTTACAGCGTGACCGGCTCCGAGACTATACTGGGAAAGTTAGAAAATACCAATTACCCCCCCTACTTCACTTACACAGGCAAACTGACATCCATTATCTCAGCTGGGGATAAACACGCACACTATCAATTATTAATCAGTAAACTTAATGAGCTTATTAGCTGGAGACGCTACCTGCTGTTGTGTGTCACGTGAGGCAAACAGCCACAGCAGCAGCAGCAGCAGCTTTGTGAGCCTCACGCTGATGTTTAGTGGTTTTACACAACCAACACTTTGTTAATTAGCTGGAGATGCAAAGTGGCTGTTGGAGGGAACGCCGTGAGGATATTTTAATGGCGGTCTTAGATAAAAGGTCACATGATCCCAAAAGTCATAATTCTTACATTTTTTTAAAATATCCTTTAATTCACATTATTTTATTTAAATGTTATTCTATTTTATTTGTTTTTTATTTCCTGCTATTTTGCGACAATTACTATGATTATAGCTTTTAATTTTATTTTATTACATATTTATAATTTTATTGCCTTGCTTTTATTGGATCAAACTGTTAAATTGCTTAATTGCTTTTTCTCTTTTCTGCGTTTTTTTTCCACGGCTGACACTTATTTTGGGGTCCTGATTCATCTGTGAAACACAGAACTTCTCTAATAACCTCTGAAAAATACAAATAATGTAAAATTCATGACAATCTATCAGCTCTATCAGCTCATCCAAAATAAACAAAAATATTATTAATTATATTTGGATAATTTGGAGGCAGGTCACTTAAAATAAAATGTATCAAGCATATTCAGTCAAATATTATATATATTATATTAAAGGTTCATATACATTTTTAAGTAATAATTATTAATTATTTAAAATACAAACACCACTGGTAGAATGACCCTAATCACAATCTCGATTCATCTAATTTAATTTAATTTAACCACTGAACAGTCTGTTTGTCACATCCAAAGCATCTCCCAGCCTGTTTGTCCCCGAGCCAAAACATTTCTACATCCAAGAACATTTCGCCGTTCTTAAGTCTGAGGATGAGAACAGTTTGCCAACTATCGTATCCAACGTCTTTCCTCTTCTGTCCGTCCTTTACGAGCAACAAAATAAATCTCAAACCAGCAAACCTCCTTCTTGTCCCAAGGACTCGACCGTTATCGGGTGTATTCTCTTAGAAATTAAACCTCACATGACAGATGTGTGTGAGATAACGAGCGAAACCACTTCCAGATGTAAAATGAGGTTGTTGTTTTTTTCCTGTTACAAATCACATGTTAACACCAGGTGGAAACATCCACCGGGACTCAGCTGAGGCAGCCGGGGAGGCTCGACCAATCAGCAAACAGGAGACGGCTGACACAATGACACGATGACTCATCACCTCTCCAGCCTACTTACAGTAATGAAGGCACTCCAGATATGTGTGCTTCAACCTGCAATGTCATGACTCCATTTCACTCGATGATAACGTTGATTTAGTCGATCATTTCAATTATTTCTACAGCAGCGTTTGTTGTTTTTTTCTATTCTATTCTATTTGCGACTTTTTTCTCTGAATATCCCCCCTCTCTCGGCTCCACTTTTTTTTCCTACAGTGGTCGTATTACGCCGATGTACAAATGAATATACTGGAGTAGCAATAAAAAGTATTTCTCATAGCATAGCTCAACATAACAAAGCGATATGAAGCCAAAGGTACCTCATCCACGTTCTCGAAGGCGTTGATGATGTCATAGGGCAGGCAGGACAGCAGGTCGATGACGAACCAGGTCTTCAGGTAGTTCATGCGGATGAGCTTGGGGTCGGAGATGACCTCGCCGCCGGGCCCCACGAAGGTGGTGTGGAAGTTGAGGACGATGTCGACGAGGAAGATGACGTCCACCACGCTGTCCAGCACCAGCCACACGATGTTGTTCTGCTTGGTCTTGAAGGAGACGTTGTAGGGCACCATGATGGCCGTGTAGAAGGTGAGGACCAGGATCACCCAGTCCCACGTGGTCTTGAAGGTGCAGTAGTGGAGGATGATGTGGGGCGGCGTCTTGGGGGCCTCCTGCTTGTACTGCGGGAGGATGTCGGAGTTCAGCTGCAACACCTGACGGGGACAAGAAATTCAAAATGCATTTGATACGATTTCACTGTTTATTTTTAAATTGAGCAAAAAGAAAACACAATTTATTGATTAATCACATTGAACTGAGAAAGTTTGGTTTATTTATGAGCCAATTAAACTTAAATTATTGTGGAATATAACTATAATAATATGCTAAAATATATGCTTTAATATATTAAAGCACACATATTTGTTTTTTGTTTTTCCTTGATGTAAAGTAGGGGCAGGATTTTAGAAGCATGTTTGCTTCTGTCTGCTCGTTCAAGTGTATTTGATTTCTGGATGATTTATGTTTGTATTTCTTTTCATTTACAGTTTGTCGAATGCTTGAGATAAATAAATAAAAAGCACAAAGCACATTTCTACGTTTCACCGTGGAAATAAAGAAAAACAAAGAAGGACGAAATTAAATCATGTGATGAAAGCGTTGAAGTAAAAAAACAAACTACTACTACTACTTTGTTTTTTTGTCTAGACATAATTACCCACCGCTGCTAGCTGATTGTGAGAGAGGGGATGCAGTGACGGGAAATTGTTTTAAAATTTCTGATGTTTCTCCTCACATTTTCATCCATATTCATCTCTTTTTCTGTAAAGCTTCCCGTGACAAAAAACAACAACAATAAAAAACACATAATGAATACATTTGGCTTGAAATGAGGCAGAAGAGGACGGGAATGAGAAACGGAAAATCAGACAAAAGATTTGATGAAAAATAAAAATAACAGCATTAAATTTTTGCAGCGTGGCGATGACGACGCCTGCTGAGCTCCTCTGAATAACACGGAGGACATTGAATGCAACACGGGTCACACATTGTTCTCTTTGCATCGCTACACAGATGAACTGAAATATATAAATATATGACAATAAATTGTATTCATTTCAACACAAACACTCATTTTAAGTACAGTACACTAACAGTGGAAACTTCTTCTGTTCTATTAGTATTGCAAGTGTGTATTACTAGTTGTACTGTTACTACTCCCTTCTACACTTGTACTACTTATCTACTGCCGTTGCCATGGCAGCAAGCAGGGCTCAACAATAAGAATTGCCCACTTGCTTCAGGGCAAGTAAAACGATAAAAATGTAACACATAGTGCTAAATCTTAAACATGATGATTAACTTTAATTGGCCAATAAATTAAAGTATTAGCATTAGGCAATTCATTTTTTTTTTTAACCCTACAGTGGCTATCACTACTTCTGGTATTACTAGTAGTACTAGCAGTACTTCTACAGTTCTACTACCAGCATAATGACTGGAATTAACTCTTACGGGCCTCGTATTAACAGTTATGTTATCTCCGTTAGCCCCCGTTAGCCTCTGTTAGCCCCGGTTATCCTCCGTTATCCTCCATTAGCCTATGTTAGCCCAGTAAGCCCCGGTTATCCTCCGTTAGCCTCTGTTAGCCCCGGTTAGCCTCCGTTAGCTTCCGTTAGACCCACTTAGCATCCGTTAGCCTCTGTTAGCCTCCGTTAGCCTCTGTTAGCCTCCGTTAGCCTCCGTTAGCCTCCGTTAGCCCCTGTTAGCCCTCTCAGCGGGACTCAAGTCAAGGATACGCAGCATAACTTTACGTTAACGTCTCATCCTCATCATCAAAGCTGCCAGTCAAACGGCTCCTGGTCAAGAGCGCCGCCGCTAAGCCCGCCAATAAGGAGCCCAGCGGCATTGTGGGGGTTGGGGAGGGGGGGGGGGGGGTTCGGGGGGTTCGGAAGAAGACTCTACTTATGCAACACTCAACGGCGTCCTCGACAAGAAGACGCCAGCTGTGGCTTTCAGCAGGCTGGATCGCCTCCATCTATAGAGGACGTGATGATGCAACCCTCTCCCATTACCCAGCAGCCACTGGGAGAGATGCTGTATTAAGTTTGTAACTCATTATTATGCAATTATTTCTTCCTTCCTGCCAACATCACTCCTCTCCTTTACATTCTCCTCTTCCTTCCTTCCACACCTTCTTCACTTCATCTTTCCTTCCTTTAAAATAAAACTCCGCATCCCTGAATAGGGAGGATGAATTAAAAATGGAATATTGGAATATAGATATATATATATATATAATTTTATATTTTAATTTATTTTTATGGTCAAAATCAAATCGCCAGAAACCAAACTATCAACTTTTCCATTAAAATGTCTCAAGTATCAAGTTTCCTCCCTCCTCTCCTTCCTCGCTTCCTTCCTTCCTCCCTCCCTCCCTCCTTATTTAATTCATTACTTTCCATTTCCTCTCTTAGGCAGCTTCCTCTCTTTGCACTTTGACCCCTGCTGCTTTCATTTCACTGCACTTTTCCTTTCCTACCCCGTATCCTCTCTTTCCTCCCTTTTGCTTAAAACCCCTCATACATCTTCTTTCCTCACGTGCTCAGCAGAAACCCAAGCTAATTCTGATTAAAGGCAACACGTCTCAAACTCAAAACCTTCATGAATAAAACAGGTGGGTGAGCTCAGACACGCCCCCCCTCCTCCCCCTTCCTCCCCCCCTCCCCCTTCCTCCCCCCCTCCTCCCAAAATCCATTTTCTAAATTCCAAGCAGTCACAATCACTCAGAGTGCCCACAGCACCCTGCTTCCGTCTCCCCACCCAACATGCAATATTAATGGCACCCGGCAGTCCAACCGAGAGGCCCAGAAGAGAACGCATTCGGCGTGTCAAACAACAACGGATGTGTTGAGGGGCGGGGCTACAAAGACGCTTGCACGCCGCGTCCGCCTATACGATTTATATTTATATAACTTAGCATGAGTAAAACGCTACTTAATGTTTCATACGAGGATTCATTTGTGCAGAATGTTTGGAGCCACGAAGGTGAATTTGTAGCAGGTGTGTGTGTGTGTGTGTGTGTGTGTGTGTGTGTGTGTGTGTGTGTCGGTGGTTGAATGAACACCAAAGGGAAGTTTTCAGTCTATGATGTCATTTTTCTCTACGGTGGAGCCTAATTGAGCGTTGAAGAGGCAGATTCAATGTTTTTATTAAAAAGGATGTGAATGTTGGGTTCTGTAAAAGATCTTATTTACTAAAGAAATGTATTTGTCTAGAAAAATAAACAGATTTAATGTTATTATTGAATCTGGAGCTGCAGTCTGAGATTAGAGAGGGAGGAAACAATTACCTCCTATGACGTATGATAATGACAAAAAAAATCATAAAAAGGTCTAAAAAAGATAGAAAGGAAATGAGAAACTAAAGTTTGAGGAGCTAACGGAACAGCAGCTTGACAGGAAGTGACATCAGGACTTAGAAAAAATACAAAATATAGGAAAATTAGAGTGATGTTGAGTCCCCAATAAAACATATTATTGTTATTTGACAAGCTGTAGTATTTAACTTGTGTTAAATGTTCTTAACTTGGGTCTTGAAATGTTGTTATAATTTATTTATCTTATTTCAAGCGTTATTGTTTTGTGGTTCTTTCGTGTACATTGTTTAGTTTAAACGGTTTTTTTTCCCTCTATGTGAAACATCTTGAGATTAAGTTTGTATTTTAAATTGTGCTATATGAAGCAAATTAGTTATCATCATCATTATTATCATTGTTATTAGTTTATTAAACAAATAAAATCCAAAATGCAGAAACTTTATTCTACAAATTAAATGTGTTACAGTGAGAAAATTAATAAAGTTGAAAAAAAAAAACGGCTCTGGAAGTCTGGTGATGATTGAGAACGGATCTCTGGAAGTTGGGAACTAATTCTGGTTTCCATGGCGACCTGCAGTCTAACTCACCTCGGCCAGCCTGGACGGCTTGTGGCTCGTGACTTCGTGCTTGTCGATGGGCGGCGGCTTCGGCGGCGTGTTGCGGTTGTTGGTGAGCGCCCGAGTCAGCCGGGCGAACTTGGTCCATCCTGCAGGAACAAGACAACAAAAACACACACATCACAAATCACATTCAACCACAAACACACACACCAGCTCCCAGTTGTTGACACACTTCACCCAGTTCACCAAACCAACTGGGACACACTGGAGATGCAAAATATTCCCACAGCTCCCACTTGGACTTTGCCACTAGGGGGCTCCTCCTCCTCCACTTCCCCCCAGACACTCGGGAGCTCATGTTTACAATAACGGCCCGGTGTCCTTGAACGCAGCAGAGTCTCCGGCAGCTGCAGGGTTCCTGCCCTGATGGACTCCGACCTTCGTGTTGGAAGCAGATGAAGGAGAAAGTCTGCTTCGGGGGATCGATACCACAACAACTATACATTTAGCGTATGTTTGTTGCTGTAAATTAAAGCTCTGTAGATCCATGCTGAAGCAGTCAGACGGCTCATTAGTGTTTCTCTATAGGATTCTCTGGAAGACTTTGAAAAGACTTTTATAAAACTGACAACCTCTTATGGATAAACACTAGACTACTTCATGAGTCTCGGATGTTCAGGGTCACTGTTTGAGATCGTTTCCATCATCCTGCTGGTGGAAAAGAGGTCGAACGGCGAAACAGAAGCATCCAAGAGACGGAGACATTGTCGGGCCTCCCGGAGTATCGTCCATGTACCATCGATCCTGCCTGGTGCTGCAGAGAGAGCACTGATTGGTCGTTGAACTTCACTATTTGCAGGACTAAAAACTTTATTATTTTACTAAATATTAAAGTCCCAGTCTGCAACATTTGTTTGATCACATTCACTGAAGCCGACACTACGCTCCGATAGAACAACATAAATCATCCGGTTTTAGAATAAAAGCGCGCCTCTACGTGTACGTAGAGCCTGGATCCTCCTGTCCAATCAGAACGCAGGGCTGAGTTTGTGCACACACAGAGCCCCTCCCCCCTCGGGTCGTTCCACTATCACGGGGGGAGGTGGAGGGAAGTAGCAACAAGCTTCCAATTCCTCGTTAAAAACCCAAACGAGGAGGTCCAAAACAACCAAGGAAAAGAAAACACCGGTGGAAAAGAAGGGAAAAAAGAAAGATGGCGACGGTGCCCGTGGTAAAACCAGAGTCAACATCGGACCCGCGTTTCAAAGGTGGCGTGATCTAAGAGGTTTCAAAGGGCACAAAGTTGAGGGGGAGGAGCTTGGTGGTCGTGGGGTAGGAGCTCGGTGGTTGTGGGGGAGGAGCTTGGTGTTGTGGGGGAGGGGCTTGGTGGTCGTGGGGGAGGGGCTTGGTGGTCGTGGGGGAGGAGCTCGGTGGTCGTGGGGGAGGAGCCTGAGAGATGTAAACATTCAGAATCTGACAGAGTGCCCTCCATCCGCCATCAGTTTTATGACCAAACGTAGGATAAAACTCCAGCAAAATTCTCCTGTTTTTATTCCGATATTGGAAATGTGTCCGCGACAGTAAAAACAAGTCAGATAATAAACAATATTATAAAAAACTGTACAGGTGTGAGTGATGCAAACGTGTTCAAATGGCAGAATTCCTATTAGACATATTATAACTACATCTAATATTGTTTGGATACACCAGAGAAATAAAGATTATAGAGAAATATAGACGCAGTTTCAAATATGTTTATAACGTTAACAAAACTACTTGGTTAGGTTAAATAAAAGATCCCGGTTCGGCTTAAAAGAACGTTAACCTTTTAATGTGACGTTAAAGTAAGTTTCACAATCGTGCGTGAGTCTGGGTCTCCTTCTGCAGACTTTGATTAGAAACGTTATTGTGATGAGGCAACAAAACAAAAAAAACGTCTGGGAAAAATACATTTCCACAAGTGTGAACAGTTGGATAACATCTCAATGTTAAATGTCCCACCCTCAGTTTTTTATCTTATATTGTGCATCGTCATCAGCATTCTTTAACTTTACACTACCTGTAACTTCCGTTCGACCTTTTCCCATCTCTGTGATTAATATTATTTGGTCTCGGTGGCCGATGAGCGTTTCATCACGCCGTCCTGAAAGCTCATTAGAAATGCGGTGGAAATGCACAGCAAGCATCGTGTGTATCTTTAAAAACCCACATCACTGTGTGTCTGTGTGAACAACACCCCCTCCTACTGCACCGCTCTAAAAATAAAAAACATATAAACGCTTGAAAAGGGCAAAGAGTCACACGGCTTCACACATCGGGATCGACCTGACCGTTTGAAGAGGCCATTAGGAGTTCAACTTTGAAACAGCTTTTAACCCTCGGGGTTGAACACACCACCCCCCCCCCCTCCCTCCTTTTTCTCTTCCAACCATAATGTACTGACATCCAGTGACGTGATAGGCCTATTATAGGGGGCTGAAGCTACCCTAAATTGTACCCAAGGCAGCCCGTCCCTCAATACTGTGTTGTTTTATTTTTTTATTATTATTCATTATTTTTTGTATTTATTTATTCATGTTTTAGTCTTTATTTTCAGAATAATCTCATGCTGATGAAAGGATATAGGAAGTTTTAGGATTATAGCATCATACATAGTAGAAATAATAAACTTTAGAAAAAAAGCCTTTCACTTATTTGCTATTTTAGCTGAAATAGATAAAGAATAAATACATGCAAAATACAGTTATTTAGGTAAAGTACATATTTATGTTTATGTGACCTTTAAAAGCAGTCTTGGTTTATTCTACTGTATACTTTATGACAGAAGCATTGATTGTGAACCAATCTACAGTAATGAACTGACATTCTTCAGACCTGCAGCTTCTCTAATGGAGAGAGGAATTAGATACGCTATCACTTTAAGACACATTTACATCATCAGGTTCTGAGCATGCAGCTTTAATGTGTGTTATTAGCTGGACTTCTTCACTGGTTGTTGAGTCGTTCTAATACACAACTATAATACTAAAAAGCTGAGATCCATACAGCGATGGATATCAACAATACTTTCCGTTCCCAGTTTCCCCCCCGAGGAGAATCTTTGTAACTTGCTTTGTGCAGCTAACTATGCATCCTCTGCCTCCTTTATGTGGTTTCTATATGCTAATACTAATTGGCTGCGGAGGATAGTCATGCATAATAGCCGGGTACTCTGAGCCAGAACAATAATCGGATTCCTGGAGGAATATTGCTGCAGGAAATGTTGAACTCACGATAAATATTGTACACTATATTGTTGGCAAATTGCTTCTCATAAGTAATATTTGTGTCCGTGTTCAAACAGAAGTACTGACACTTTATTTATGTCTTTAAAGGCTCTTTTTTTTCATAAGCACAGCTTTATATGAACATGCTGGATTTTGTATCAACCCCTGTTCTACCCCCTGGTCTAGCCCTAGTCTGCATCCGTTCTACTGCTGCTTTTCCCCTGTTCCAACGCTGGTCTACCACTAGTCTACCGCTGGTCTACCGCTGGTCTACCGCTGGTCTACCGCTGGTGTAATGCTGGTCTACCGCTGGTCTAATGCTGGTCTACCAATAGTCTACTGTTGGTCTACTGCTGGTCTACCGCTGGTCTAATGCTGGTCTACCGCTGGTCTAATGCTGGTCTAATGCTGGTCTACCGCTGGTGTAATGCTGGTCTACCACTAGTCTACCACTGGTCTAATGCTGGTCTACCGCTGGTCTACCACTGGTCTAATGCTGGTCTACCTCTGGTCTAATGCTGGTCTACCGCTGGTCCACCGCTGGTGTAATGCTGGTCTACCACTAGTCTAACGCTGGTCTACCGCTGGTCTACCGTTGGTCTACCACTGGTCTAATGCTGGTCTACCGCTGGTCTAATGCTGGTCTACCGCTGGTCTAATGCTGGTCTACCGCTGGTCTACCACTGGTCTAATGCTGGTCTACCGCTGGTCTACCACTGGTCTATCTCTGATCTAACGCTGGTCTACCACTAGTCTAATGCTGGTCTACCGCTGGTCTACCACTGGTCTAATACTGGTCTAATGCTGGTCTAATGCTGGTCTACCACTGGTCTGATGCTGGTCTCATGCTCGTCTACCACTGGTCTACAACTGGTCTAATGCTGGTGCACCGCTGGTCTACCACTGGTCTAATGCTGGTCTACTGCTGGTCTACCGCTGGTGTAATGCTGGTCTACCACTAGTCTAACACTGGTCTACCGCTGGTCTACCACTAGTCTAATGCTGGTCTACCCCTGGTCTGCCCCTGGTCTAATGCTATATATATATATATATATATATATACAGTATATATATATATATATATATATATTGTTCTTCTTCTGTTCTATCCCCTCTTAAGCAGGAAACGATCACATCTTAATAGCGTGCTATCACTCTACTCTACAATAAAATATTTATCTGGTCCATCATGCCAAACAATTGAAGAACCCAATAAGCTGATTGAAGAAATCGAACGTGAACGCCAACGGTTGTAATCTGACCAAGAAAAAAAAAACTGCTGTAAAACTTCTGCATCTGTTTCTATGACGATGATGTGCCGTTTCTTCCCTGTAAATGTCAAACGGGCGAACGGCTGATGCTCGTTTTATTTCACTGAAGCAGAAGGTTTTTACTCGCCGTGCCGTAAAGCTTCCATCACGGTATTAACTCCATTTACTCAAAAAGGTTTTAAGTGCTTTTTTTTCTTCTCCGTCCTCCTTCATACAGTTGCAGAGGTTGCATAATTCACTGTATTGTGCGTATGCATTATAGAGCACGCATGTGTTTGAAAATAATAGTGAACCACTGGCTCGGAAAGCAAACCCAGAACCACTTTCATCACGGAGAAACGGAGGCATTAGTCTTGGTGGCCCCTCATGTAAATACTACTGACACATAAGGACAAAAAGGGCCACACATATAGATACGAGCTCCTTTTTCACAGTTCATAGTAAAGCTGCTGCCTCGACAACACGTCGCCTCACTTAGCAGACTGAAGCACAAAAGGAGCAAAGTGAATTCTGAAATTAAACTTTGATCGGTGGCTCCAGCTGAATCCACAGAGCGGTTTGTCCTTCAGCAGCGTAGGACACCGTGATCGGCCAACCCTCGTCTCCTACAAAGTGACTACTTAAATATCTAGACTCCGTTTTCAATCACGTTACAAAAGGAGGCAGGTTTCCTCATCGTACTTTTAGACCGTTTCAAACACAAAAAGCCTTTCAAAACTACTTTGTCAGGTTTGATTTAAGGACATACGATAAGATAATCCTTTATTGGTCCCACAGTGGGGAAATCTTCAGGGTTACAGCAGCAAAGACAATAGTGTAAATTAAAAAGCAATGCAAAATACAATAAAAAAAATATATGGTTTGACTTAAAATTACTACCAAAATAAAACATAATAATAACATTTTTAGACAACATATTCTTGGTTTACATGTTGGACACTAACAGCAGTCACCTGGGTGAAAGTCCTGTGTTTTTGGACCCATCCTCTACCTCGATCTCCTCCCTATACGCCGACTTCTATAGGACTCGTTTGTTGTACAGCCAAGCGAAATGTAATCCATAAATAATCCCTCAAAAAGTAAATCATCACATTGCCGGTTCGTCGGGGGGTTTTGAACCCAAAATAACCGATTTAACGGTGATTTAATATCAATAACCAGATATAAAAAAGGATGCTGACATAACTCCAAAACGATAGTGAGCAGTAAAAAATGTCACGTCATGCTTTGTTGGGTCTGTCTGTAAGATGACAAGCTAACTATTTTTAAAATGCTTGTTTTCTGAATGGAGTCTGGTTGACGGGTGTTAGCTGCACGATGTAGCTGCACCATTAACACTCCAAATAAGGTCATCTAGACATAAATCCAGACTTTTAAACGCTTCCACCACATGTTTGGCTTTCTTCCTGCTCTCCTCCGCTGATGACGGCGACTCTATTTGCAGTACCCGCTGTGCCGGCGGCGCCCTGGCAGTAATAACCACGACCAGCACCGAGGCACGAACACACGGGGTCACGGAAGGCAGATAATAGGTTTAAACCTCCTTGATGCTGAGGCGTTGTGGCGTGGCGAGCCGCCGGAGCAGCCGGAGACGAAGCCGAGGGCAAAGTTTCAACCTAGCGAGAGAACGCGGCTGCAAAAAAAGAAAGAAAGAAAGAAAGCCTACAGTGACGAATCTCCCTTCATCACAAAGTTCCTCTCCCACCCCTCGAATCACACTGCAGCTCTGTGACTCAGCAGGCCGCCGCTGCATCCTCGCCGCCGCCGCCGCCTCTAACAAGCTGCTATCTGTTTGCTGAAACACACCGTGTGCCATCTGACTGCCGGCGAGCGCCGCTTTGTTTGAAGAGGTCTCTTCATTAGCGGGGATATGACTATAATAAAAATCCATCCGTTTAATAGTGCAGGAAAACTCTTCATTTCCAACACCATGTCTGAGAAATCTCACAGAAAAGGAATCAGAAGCCACACGGGGGAATGAAACAACTCTCATTCTCTGAGAAATGTTTGACCTTTTAAGCTGAGATATTTTCAAAATAAAACTTCCGCCTTCACAGGAAGTTAGGGAACAAAACCACCAACGACATGTGTGAATGTAGGAGTTTCACACGGGACACGGACGGCGGTCTCCCCGATGAAAGTCCTGTGTTCTAGACTCTACCCATAATGCAACAGGTGGGTGTGTCAAAAACAAACAAATCTTGAGTCACTGTTAGCCCGGAATTCATTTCTACTCAAATTATCTATGTACGTTGCAATTGATTGTTTAAGTTTGATTGTACAACAATCAAATTTAAGTGCAGTCTACTCATTCGAGGTAGAATACACTTACATTTGAAAGTAATGTCATGAATGAGTAACTTTAAGTTAAGTAGGATGGAATTTTAAAGTTTTGGTCATGGCCACGCCTCTAAAATTCCCGCTGCATTCACGTAGTGTAGAAAGGTTTTTCATTTTTCAACTTTGTGGATGCTAAAAAAAGATATATATATAATTCTCAATATATATAATTCTCAAAACATTTAAAAATACATGGTTAACCGTTTCTGAAGATAATTCATGTTGTTATAAACTATGCAGAAACACTTTTAAGCTTTATATCAGTGATTTTATCCCATATTTGTTGTTGTGTTCTAATAGTAGACTCTACAATTCCTAAAATCACAAAACATTGACTTGATATCATTGATATCAGGATTTGTGCAAATAAATAACTCACTAATCTATTTTACTCTACATGGGCATACATTTACTGTAGCCTATCAGTGTTCGTGTGATTTTGTCAACCGGAAACTCATTTAACCAATTATTCTGATAGAACTTGAATGCACCTGAAGGCATGTTGCAACTTGCAACGCGTCTCTTCTCCTGCGCTTATTTTGAGCTGTTCGGTTGTTCGCTGCTAGGAGACATTTTGCAACAACTTTATAATTTAACAAGCCGTTGGCACCGGTGGCTGCCCTGCCAGAGGACGGATGCCTCGAGTGGAGTAGAGGCAAAAAAGAGGGCGACGGGACGACTGAATCTGGTGAGTGAGCGACCACTTTTGATTTAAAGTTAGCTTAACTGACATGGTAATGTTAAGATACAGTTGGCTAGCAGTGTAACCTAGTTTATGCTTCTGCGTCACGTTGACGGCGTAGGCACGGCGTCGTTGAGCATTCGAAGTTCTGCGGTCCGCGTCAATGCGACGCGTAGTTAGGATTTTTTGGAGGTGCACGTCAGGCTACGGCGTAGGGGTCTGCGTCGACGGCGCACTTGACGCAGAAGCATAAACTAGGCTTTTAACGGACATTTTCTCTCCTAAGACACACGTGGCTTTAGTAGCTGTTTGTCAGCAATGAAAACGACATTTTAAGCATTTTCAATGATATTTTATCTTGTTTTCACTGATACACCCCCCACCCACCCACCCGCATCCCTTCCCACTCAAAACCGGCATTTTGAATCTGCTCCGAAACCCTAACCTTGGATATTTTTGTGTATGTTTTCACTCTAAATATCTGCCAATATCTGTTAATAAATCTCCTGTCAAATGCTTACTGTATTCATGTGAACAGGCTGTGGTAATGCAATGTGAATGTGACCCTCTTTACTTATACAAAGTACATTACTTTAAAGAAGTGAAAGTCAAACAAGTAACATTATACAGTTTTACCACTGTCCAGAATTGAGTCTCAAAATACAGATTCTAGAGAATAATCTAACATTACTTCCCCATCCCTTAATTTTTTTTTTCTTTTTTATCATGTTGCAGGTCATGAGAAGACATGCTGTGGAAGTGTAAGTACTGCCCTTTCATCTGTGAAAAGAGAGCACAGCTATTTAAGCACTATAGACTAAAACATGGGAGCTATGCAAGAACAGAACCCTTTCCATGTTTACACCAGGAATGTCTGTGTACATTCAAATCACTCAATGCGCTAAAAGTACACTTATCCCGCGTTCACACTAAAATTTCAGAACAGCAACCAACTGTAGATGCACTAGTGAAGTTTTGCTGTCTGTCATGTGGGTTTGCTGAGCCTTGTACTGAAAGTGACTACTTTAGTCACCTGCATAATGCACACTTAAAAGTCAACCATAAAGTCAGTTGCCCTTATAAAGACTGTAAGTTTGAAAGCAGTGTCTACTCCACGTTCAAAGCACACAAGAGTAAAACACACAAGGAACACAACTGGAAGAGGTTCAAGTCAGAAATCATTGGTTGTGATTATGAAGGTCATGATCAGGATGGTGCAGAAGAGCAAATGTCACATGCTGATGACATGGCAGAGTTGGAAGGAGTGAGTGAAGAAGCCAGTGAGAATGACTTGCGTGATTTAGGAAATCAGTTGGAGCACAACTTAGCATCTCTTCTGTTAAAGATGCAAACAGTTATGCACATACCAGAGAGTTCTGTGCAAGATGTATTACAGCAGCTTTGTCAAATCAATAAGCTGTCAGAACCACTTCTGTATAACAAAGTTAGGACTATACTAAATAAATACTTTGATAATGTGGATGATACAGTTGTGAGTGAAATTATCAGTGCTGTTTCAGAGTGTAACATGATGTCATTTTGTGCCAAAGAAGGACCCTTAGGAACTGCTAAAAAGAGAGCAGCCTATGTACGCAAAGAGTTCCCCCTGGTAAATCCGACTGAATATGTTGTGGAAAAAAGCAAAAAAACACTTGCATATGTCCCCATTGTTCCAATGCTCCAAAAGCTACTTAACAAAAGTGATGTGTTAGACAAAGCTATGACAGAAAAAGTCCATGTACTGCAGGAATACACCTCTTATGCAGATGGGCAGTACTTTAATGAAAATTCTCTTCTTGCAAGCGATGAGTTCACAATTGCTCTTGGCCTTTATATTGACGACTTTGAAATCGCCAATCCTCTAGGAACGTCAAAGCTGAAACATAAAATGTGTGCAGTGTACTGGGTCATTGCAAACATACCTGCAAAATACAGGTCCACCCTCAACTCAATTCAGCTTGCTCTTCTATGCAATACCTCTACAGTTAAAGAGTGTGGTTATGCAGAAGTTCTGCAACCTCTCATCTATGATCTAAAGATATTGGAGCAAAATGGTGTTTACGTAGAGTCACTAGGTGCAAGTGTGAAAGGCACAGTCTTATATGTTGCAGCTGATAATCTTGGTGCTCACTCTCTTGCTGGATTCCTGGAGAGCTTCAGGGTTGACAAGTTCTGCAGATTCTGTCTAGCGAGCAGCAGAGACGCGCAACAACAAGAGGTATGTTCTGGATTCTTTCAGCTCAGGGACAAAGACTCTCATGATAGGCAAGTGCAGGAGGTGAGAGAGGACACAGCACTGAGTCAGACTTATGGAGTGAAAAGGGCATGTCCATTGACTGAAAATCTTGAGCACTTTCATGTGGTCACTGGGTATCCTCCTGACATCTTGCATGATCTCTTTGAAGGCATTGTGCCAACTGAGTTGTCCCTGTGTCTTAAAAATCTGATAAGCAAGAGGTGTTTCACATTAGACACACTAAATCAGGCCATCAGACACTTTAAGTACACATTCACGGACAAAACAGATCGCCCTCAGATTATTGGAAAGGGATTTACCAGCAAAGAAAGCATTGGTGGTAACGGCCATGAGAATTGGTGTCTTATAAGGCTCCTCCCATTTCTTATTGGTCACTATGTTCCTGAGGGTGATGACACTTGGGAAATTCTGATGCTTCTGAAAGACATAATCGAGCTGGCTGTGGCACCCAGGCATACTGAAGAGACACTGCATTTCATGGAATGTAAAATAACAGAACACAGACGGCTGCTGCAGTCAACTTTTCCAGGTTTTCGGTTAAAGCCAAAGCATCACTACCTGGAACACTATCCTTACCTTGTGAGGAAGTTTGGTCCCTTGTGCGATGTTTGGACAATGCGCTTTGAAGGGAAACATAAGTTCTTTAAAAGAGCAATTCGGAACACTCAAAATTTCAAAAATGTTGCAATGACACTTGCTGTAAAACACCAGAAAGCAGTCAGCTACCATCTTGACTGCAGTGCATTTTTCAAGCCATCGGTGGAAATGACAAAGGTTATTCCAGTTTTGGTTTCCTCTTTCCCTTTGAATGTTCAGAGAGTATTTGCTCGAGACATTGCAAAGGTAGAGTCTGTTCTGGATGTGTCATCTGTCTGCATAGATGGGATCATTTATCATCCAGGCATGGTTCTCTCTTTTGGATCATGCTCAGGTCTCTCTGAATTTGCCCAGATTGAAAAGATTGTTACAGCTAACACAGAAATCATGTTCATCTGCCACAAAATGACCACATTGTACTGTGAGCATTTGAGATCTTACCAACTTCTCTGTGGTGATATCCTCTCCACGTGTGTGGTCAAGATATCAGAGCTGAATGATATCCTACCGTTGTCAGCATACAGGGTCCAGGGAGAACTTATGGTAACACTGAAACGATACATTATTTGCTAAATTCATGTGTATATCATTTCTCTCCAGATGGCTCTGCAAGAGAAATTCATCATGAGGGTTATTGTCTCAGAGGGAGACATCAGAAAGTTGACAATGATGAAACGACCGGACACACTTGAAGATTTGATTGGCTGGCTTAAGGGCACTCTCCAAGCAAATTACAACTTCGTCCTACAGTACCAAGACCCTGACTTTAACAATGAACTGTGTAACCTTGAAGATGTCTCGGAACTCCAAGATAAGCCAACCATTAAGATCATTCCTATGGTTGAGTTGGTACCAGTCACTGAACCAGTTGAACAACCAGTTCAACAACCTTCATTGTGTAGTGACACAGGTAGCCTGGCAGACACCGAGATCCTGTCCACTTCCTCTCTGGACAGAAGTGTACCATGGCCAGAGGTGTTTGAAATTCCTAAATTTTCAGTCGATGTTGAGTACCGACTCCGTCAAGGTAACTTGTTATATCTCAGGGATGGAACCTATCTCAAAGTGACAAAAGAGCTAAAGCATGGTATCCTTGAGAAACTGGCTGAGGTCATCTATGCATTCGATGCATACCCAACAAAGGAAGATTTAGGGGCTGTTGCACAAGCTTTAGTAGAAACGCACCCATGTCTTAAAGAAGCGGGGTCACCCTCTGGCTGTCTTGGATGGAAGAACAGTTTGAAGTTCAAGATAGGAAATTACAGAGCTAAAATGTGCAAGCTGGGCCGACTTGACGTCACTGTCAATAGTGGTAAACGTGGAAGGTACTCGACAAATGGCGACCCTCCAAACAAGGACATCAAGAAACCAAGGAAAGGAGAAATAAACTTCCTGCCTCAGTATCCAGAGGGGTTGGATGACAACAACCTGGAAGCAGCTCGCCAGGTTCTAGTCAATGAGATGATGAAGGTGAAGCCAGATGGGTCCCTTATTAAGAAAGAGATGGATAGGACCTTTGCTCTTCGGAGAAAAGAAGTTGTGAAAGACGAGCCTGCAATTACCCAGATTGTACAGCGATGGCCAGCACTTTTCTCCAAAAGCCAGGTGTGTATGCCTCTTTTGAGTTTTTAGAAAAAGTGGTTAACACTTTGCAACCTAAATCGTATCACGTTGACGGTCATAAATGTCTTTCATTTGACTATGGGCCTATAATTGACTGGCTATGTTTTATATCTTCAGGTGAGTTACGAGTTCACCCGAGTGGTGGGGAAAAATCTCAAAGAAAACTTCTTTGAGGCACTTGACCGTTTCTCGCCAAATTTGATGGACCTCTTCAGGAAGAAGAAGGGTCTGAGTGGACAGCTTTTAACTGACCTTTTACGTCAGACAAAGGTAGGCTGACATACTTTTCATTGTTCTCCCATTTCCCATTTCCACTTCCTCCTCTTTTCTCCTACTTTCTATACTTTTCTTGGTTTTATCGCTCCTCTTCTGTTCTCCTTTCCACTCCATGTCGATGAAGTTTGTAATGAAGTAATTCAATTGTGGTGACTTTCTGAAATCTATTTAACCATAAACAGTATGAGTGTACTTAGTTATGTCCACTATCTTCCAGACCACTGAGCCAACTGACATCAGGTGCCTTTGTCTACGGGGACTGCCAGTCATCTTGGGGGATGACCCCTCTGCATTCTTCAAAACCTGCTCGGTAAGTAACTGAATTTATTTTGAATACCTGCGTTATTGATTCACAGCACAACCTCTGATATGAATTTACTATAAAAATATAAATAAAAAGAAATTACTACTACTACTTTAAATTACAAACAAATTTAAATTATACAAGCATTTGAACTTTCACCTTTGTCTTTATTTCTGTGATTTTGCCATCAGCTGTGAGATGTAGCCACAGGGAACAGGGACCCCCTAGATTAAAGGACAATACTGGTCTTAAATTTGTAGAAACTGCAACACTCGGCTCCATGCATAGCTCCACTACTTCTCCTCAGGCATACCTCAGGCATGTGATTATTTTATTTTGTTTTTCCTTATTTCGGATCAAATCATGTCATTGTGTGTAATGGCGGCACTGTTGCCGTGTCGCACCGTGGGTCCATTTATAATTTCCTGCTTTTTTTGTCGATAGCCAATCACATCCCTGTTTCCTGAACAGGTCCAGGTGTGTCTGAGTTTTCACAATGGCCAGGCACACCTGGATTAATCAGTTTGTCCAATAATGTAAAACAGGAAATAAAGGAGCAGTATTAATTTCAGCAAGTAGTGGAGCTGTGCATAGAGCCCATTGCATCTATACTGGAAATAGTTTTAACACAGTTTTTCAGCTTGACTGGGACTGAAAAAGCTGTCAATCGCTGCTGAGCTATAAAACCATTTCAGCACATAGATTTTCAAGGACTCTTATAATGCACAGGTCAAATTATGGTCATTTTAAAATTGGCGTTGTCTTTTCTTAATTTGTGTCCAATTTTGCTTGCCAAAATTAAGCAAAATCATCATTGACATTACAATGTCCTCTCTTTGTCTTTTTTCTGTTAGGATGGAACTGACAAGGATTCGTACAGTGAAACTTCAGTGGGAATCCTCAGCATTGACGAACATCCTCAACTCAACCCATCCAGAGTGAGCATCGTCTTGGAAGGGAGTGTTGTAATGGAGGAGCTAGCCAACCTGCCACAGGCTTTCTGTGTCCTTTTTGGACTCATTTATGCATTGCACCTGGATTACCCCAAGTGCATGAAAAGCACCTTCCACTTTATTCAACAGGTCATGCTAAACCTGGGCAGAGGTGAGCTGAAACCCAAAATTCAATCTTTGAAGAATCAACTATCTGTTTAAAACAGGGGTCTAAACACTTACACCACTGCTCTGGATCTGAGTGCTTGGTTATTTGTAATGTTGCACTTTAAAAATACTATGGTTACTGTTAGCACTGTTTGATAGGCAAGGTTTTATGCATTGTCACTGATTTTGCTGTTTGATTCCATCCTGTTTGGTGTATGATTCATGTTATTAGCACTGATCCAGCAGTCTGGTTCCATTACCTTTCTGGCTACAGTATATTTTATGGCACTGGCACTGATTTTGTAGTTTAATTCCATGCTGACTGGTGTCTTAATGGTGTTATTATCATTGATCTAGTTTCATTACTATTGCATTGTCATTGATTTTATAGTTTAATGCCATCCTGATTCCTCAGAGTGTATGAAAAGCACCTTCCACTTTATTCAGTGGGTCAGGCTCAACTTGGGCAGAAGTGAGCTGAAACCCCAAATTCAATCTTTGAAGAATCTGCTTAAAACAGAGTTCTAAATACTTGCACCACTGATTTGGATGTGACTGCTTGATGACTTCTAATGTTTCACTTTAAAAAAATGCCATGTTTACTGTTGGCACTGATTGATATGTTTTTTCTTTATGCATTGGCAATTTGCTTCCATGCTGATTGATGCATGATTCATGTTATTGGTACTGATCCAGTTTAACTCCTATAACTACCTACAGTATTGTATAGCATTGCCATTGATTTTGTAGTGTACTGCCATCCTGATACATGAGTCCTATTTGCTTTTTTGATTGCAAACCTATTTAGTTTGACAACATAAGGACAAGTTTAATAAAACATGTGGACAATGTATTTTTGTGATTTTGCTTGTTATTTTTTAAATTTAATCTGTATAGTTTATTTTTTTGTTAAACCCATTTAATTTTGCAGTTACATTATAGTGGAGTAATTGGGCTAAGAAATTTTAAGGTAAATCAGCTTGGAGGTCAGTGTATTCACCTTAAAGTTTTAAGTAGAATAACTATGTAAAACAATTGATATTACTAATGTTTTTAAGTTTAATCATCTTCAAGGTTAGTGCATTTAACTTTAAGTTTTCAGTGGAATAAAGGGGCAAGTAAATTAATATTACTAATAATTTTAAGTTAAACAAACTTGATATTAAGTGTATTGAACTCAAAATAACAATGCCATCAACACATTTTTTTAAGTTGAATTCACTCAAGTTTTCATCAAACATTACTTAAATTTTTTAGGGCAACCAGTTTCCTAAAATTTTTTAAGTAAACTCAACTTATCCGGGTTAACAGTGCATGAGTGACACTTTGTAAAACACATTTATATTCTACGAAATACATCGGACATATTCTTGAGAAGATGGACTCCACTGTATGAAAGCGGAGCTTTTTATTATTATTTTAAATTATTTTATTAGGTATTTATTTATTTTTATTTTATTATTATTTTTATAATAATAATAATTATTATTAGTTTGTATCCATTTAAATGTCTGGATTAGTTATTTGTTAAATGTGAAACATAATAAATAAATCATCCAAAAAGAATACTAATTACACGACTAAATGTGAAGTTTTGCAGGAGAAGCTAACGGGGCGAGACGTCGTCATGCCGATGTGACAATATTAATCCACTCAAGCTCTGATGGCATGTTCAAGCCGTGTTACTCACGTGTCGCTGAGCGCACATAATGATGGATAACAAGTCACATGACGACTCTGGGCAGGTCTCTGCAGCGGCGTGGAGGGGGGGGGGGGGGGTACTGCATGTGTTTACATGTGTGTGTGTACATTAACAAAAAGAGGGGGGGGATCCTTGTCAAAAGGGCAAACACACCCGCTCAGCGTCGCCGACGGCAACCCCCAGAGCAGGAAGCTGACACCGCACATCAGTCAGGCCGACAGAGGACGCCACCGCCGCCGCCGCCGCCCACATGACAGCATCCCACCCTCCTCCAACGCTCACCATGGCAGAGTACAAGAGTTGTAAGGAGCACAACGATGAGGAGCAAGAGGGAGGAACAGGAGGAGGTGAAGGAGGAAGAGGAGGACAACAGGTGAAACGACAGAGAAGATGAAGACGATTAAAGAACAAAAAAAAAGGAAGGCGGACGACGACGCAAAGTTGGAGCATGAAGGCATCATGGAGGAGTTTCAGTTTGTCTTAACCTGATGCCGGTGGGATTCATCCTCTGGGGATCATGATTCACCCGGGAAGATATAGAGAAAGATGAAGATGATGATTGAGGAGAAGAAGATGAAGAAGAAGAGAAGAAGAGGATGAGAAGAGAATAAACAAGTTGATTGGAGGAGGAGGAGGAATCATAATCAAACATCCCATCAGAAGCCAACATTTTACATGGGGGGGGGGGGGGGAACCCTCGTCCTCCCGTTCCCTCCTTCCTCGTAACGCTCTGCTACTAAATAATAAAACACACATACCATGAACATCATCTTGTCTGGCTGCTCAGTACATCCTGTACTCTGAACATGAGGCGTTCAAGTCCATCAGAGACTTCTGCTCCTTCATCCCTACACTTTTTGTAATTATACCGCCAATTATCGAATAATCAAACACGTCCACCAAGAATAAAAACAGCTTGTTGTTTGTGCAACGATGCGTTTGGGAGAAAACACACTGACCTTTGGTGGTTTCGTCTTCAATGGGCTGCTTGAAGAGCGTGATGTCCTTGAAGGTGCAGAGGAACAGAACCACCTTGTCGTTCTCGTTCCTGATGGGAGCCACTTGCATGTAGAACCACACGGGACTTCCTGTGGAGACGTCGGGGAAACGTTAGCAGCCGTCTTCCGAATTACCTCTAAAAATATGTTGATGCTCAGTTCGAGAAAAAAAAAATCACTATTTTCCTTTTTTCTCCGAACTGAGCAAATATCATGAAACTGGGAAAAGCAGCAAATCCTCACATTTTAAGAAGCCGGAATCCGGCATGATGCCCACAGACTGCCATTTGTTTTAATTATTCTGGCAATAAAAATAAAAAATCCAGCATGCCGACATTTAAACACACTTTTCCAGCACATTTGCGTTGAAATACTAGTTTGGAATTGGGACCAGGCATCACCTCTGTGTCTGAAAAGTGAAGCCAATGCTAGAGTGCTAGAAGTCTATGAGAAAATGGTCCTACTTCTCTCGTGATGTATTATCTCAGTAAACATTGTAAACATGAGTTTATGGTCTCAATCTCTAGTTTCAAGTCTTCTTCAATCCAGCATGATGTTCATTTCGTACATTATGGTCCATTTAGAGTCCACCAGACCAGAAGGCAGTTTGATGATTTGTGGTCTATAATACATTAACGTTGAGGTCACCTCTCAGGGTACTCGCTGTTCTTTCCATAGTCAAGAACCTCAAAGCAGTTTTTGTGACTTTATTACATCCTCACACACTGAAGGGTTCAACATTAGTCTCATAGAACCCCCGTTTTCTCCTGATTTGTCAGTAAATCTCAGGCATTTTCAAAATGGATCTCCTCCGTTTTCCGCCTTTCCTCCCTCCCCGCCTGCCTCGTGCTCCTCCGCCTCGCATTTGCACTCATAGGTGAGCACCCTCGGGAGACGGGAACCCTATTTCTGTCTGCCCACTTTGTTCACCAACGCTGCCGATCCACGATAACCGCTCGCTGCTCCTTCCAGACCCGCTGAACTTACATTCCATCCATATTTTCACATTTTACTAAATCATTCATCAGTTTCTTCTCTATAAAAAGGTTCTATGTGACCTCCATCTAATCCGGTTACAGTATGAATTATAAAAAAAATTATAAAATTTGAACATGGTTGTCTCAGTCATTGAAAAATAAAATACGACAAAGAAAAAGTGGCAAATTCTCACCATAAAAGCATTAAATTATATATTATGTCGATATAAACATGCATGAATTCATAAAGAGTCATAACAGTCAAAAATGAATTTGCTGATGGTTAAATAGATCCTGCATAGCACTCACGGTTCTTTCTGTACAGCAGGATTTCAAAGCAGTTGGACTCGTAGTTGTCGAACGTCTGTCGGACTTTGTCGATGGTCTTCTTGTCCGTCAGGTCTCCGTACATAAAACTAGAAGACAAGAAAGGAAACGAGCGGTCAACAGCGAGCCCTTTGACCTTTGAAGGTGCAGTATATCAGCGTGTTTGGAAACGGCGTTGTCAATCTGTTATCTCACCACAAAGTGTCCATTAAAGTTTTATGTGGGGGGTTTATGGGTAAATTGACGCGGCGGGCAGCATAAATCTACTGGTGGTGAAGGATGGTAGATTGGTTTGTGATTGGTGCAGCCTGCATTTCCTGGCATGGTTGTAATTATTTCCTTAAAAAAGGGCTGAGGACGTTTTAATCTCTGCTAATATAATTAGTCTGAGTGATGAGTTTCTTTTCCAACAGCCGCAGTGTCTTGAAGGACCACAACACACACACACACACACACACACACACACACACACTCGGCCCATTCAGTACCTTCATTTGATCTCCAAGTACAAATACCAAGAAAATGATATAAAACATGCAATTAATAATAAGATAAGAGTATGCTTAGATAAGATATGCTAAGATAAGAGTATGGTAAGATAAGATAAGAATATACTAAGATAAGATAAGCTAAGATAAAATAAGATATGCTAGGATAAGAATATGCTAAGATAAGATAAGATAAGATAAGCTAAGATAAGATCAGAGTATGTTAACATAAGAATATACTAAGATAAAATAAGCTAAGATAAGATGAGCCAAGATAAAATAAGCTAAGATAAGATGAGCTAAGATAAAATAAGATATGCTAAGATAAGAATATGCTACGATAAGATAAGAGTATGTTAAGATAAGAATATACTAAGATAAGATCAGCTGAGATAAAATAAGCTTAGATAAGATAAGATATGCTAAGGTAAGATAAGAGTATGTTAAGATAAGAATATACTAAGATAAGAGTGCTCTATGATAAGATAATATGCCAAAAATAGGAATATGCTAATTGGTGAGTAAGGGTAAGGGTTAGTAATAAATATATATTGTAATAAATAAATATATATTGTGATAAATATACATTTATATATAAAACCGGTTTACGGCATCCCTTTGTCCCCCCCGTCACCCTGTGGTGACCTATGACCTTCTGTAATCCCGTATCGTCGATACGTCTGCACCCAGAAAAACTGGCGCCGCCTCCGTCTTCTCTCCACTTTGGCATCAGCCTGGAACTTTGACAGCGTCTCCGTGTCGGGTCTGAGTGGATTGTGGGTCTCGGTGTCCTCATCAGCCCAGAACAGCAGGGAGCCCCCCTCCCCCTCCAAGGATCAGACCACGGCGCCCGAGGACACGGGGCCGTCCTTTGGAGTCAGATTTTAAAAACGTCCTGAGTGACAGGCGAGGGAGACGCCGTCCTCCGTCTCGCTGGCAGCAGCAGTGGATTCATTTCAGCCTCCCCGAGCGCCGCTCCCCGTCTCCTTCAGAGCCCAGATACCTTCTCTTTTTTTGGATGACTCTGCTGAGCTCCACACCTTCCTCGCATGAATATGTGAGCGGCGATAAAGCAGTAAAATGAAGTTGAGGACGTGTAAACAGCTCTCCAGAGCAGCGCTGTGTGGATTTAATGATCACTACGGCGGGATCGTCACTTTCTGATCTTTTAGCTCTCGCTGTGCTTAAATAATAGATGGGACTGAATAATACGAAAAACGTTACATTCAGTGATTTCTGCAGGATAAATGGAGCTCTTAAAAAAGGGATGTGACTCATGGTTCCTCTGGTGTGGTTTCAGAAAAGCAGCTGGCGGTGAAGCATTTAAACCATTCATAAATGCATAAACCCAAATCATATTGACTTACGCTGCAAGTGTTTATTTAAATTAATAACAGAGGCATTATATCGCTCCATTCCTTTAAAGTAACAATAAGAAATAGATGGTTTTACCTGCATGTGCTGCTCTTCTGCATGACCTCAGCCCTGTGGAAACCCGACAGCTTGCAGAATCCGTCATTGCTGTAAACTACAGGCCACTCCACAATCTGGGCGTTTCCCAGGAGGAAGCTGGTCTCTGGGGGACGGGACAGGAGGGAGAGCGGGTCAGCATCAAACAATGGAGGGAAAAAAACGTGCTTGCAAAGCTTCTAAACCTCGAAGATCGTACAAACTAGTCTGAGAAGACAAAACATCCGAGTATTATCAGCTTAATGTACTTAAAGTGACAGTCTGTTACATTTCCATCTATTTAATTCTCTTTTAAGTTCCTCTCTATGAAAGAGTGAGTTAAAACAATGGTGGTTGATCATGTGACCCACTAATGAAACAGGATCTCCGTGTCTGTGGACACAGAAATTCAAAAAGAGTGAGGCTTTTTCCGTCAGTCAGCAGCGGTTGGTCTGCAGGTGGAGCTACTCACGGACGTATGCTGCGTTTAATTGTAATCGGGAATCTGTAACTTCCACCTACTGAGTCAGCCTCCCTCTAGTCTAAAGTGTTTGGTACATTTCATTCCTGCTGAGTCATGATGGAGGATCAACAGGCAGAGAAGGAAGACCGTTCAACTTCCAGTCCAAGAAAAAGAAACAAACTAATGGAAGTGAAGAAGCAAAGTGACGCCAACGAGGGGAAACCACGGACCTCCTATCAGTGTGGAGCACTTGAAGGCATCACACAGATGAGAGACAGTCACACTGTTGGTGAGGGAAATGAGAGGCTCACCTGCAGTTCCATCTACTGCCAGAGAGGCCGCTAGAAGCAACAATCACAAATCTTACAACTTTATAAATGTGTTTTTTACCATCATATGTGATGCTTCCGGTTCAACCTGCATGTTGCATGTTTTTAACTCTTGTATATATCGTTTGCTGCTTTAATATACAGCAATGCATCATATTCTATAAAAGCATATCCTCGGAGGACCATGCATCTCTAAAAAGATTAAATATAATGATGAGAAATTGTGCCACACAGACGAGGTTAAATCCAAACATTTGAAATTTGGTGAAAGAATAATCTTGGTTTTGGGCCGTCCTGGTGTTACGAGCCTGAATGTCGTATCGAAGCGTCGCTGCAGCTCAGAAACCAAACGAGCCCTCGAGAAGAAAAAGAGAGAAGAAAACACTTCACAGTCGGGTGAAAGATCACAGCAACCAATAACTCTCTGATAGTCGTAAAGGAAAACATGTATCTGTGTGTGTGTGTGTGTGTCCTTGTCCAGTCTCCTCTTTTCCTGCCAACCAACCTCTCATCTGGTTTTCAGCCAAAAAAAAAAAAAAAGAAGTGCTTTGACTTTTTGGATTTTTCCGACTGCCTGCAGCTTTTCTCTCCTGGAGTGAAACGTGTAAGTGTTCATATAATATTATTCTCATCAGCACCCCTCAAACGGCCTTTAAATGATTCAACTCTCCAGTGAAACCAACGCTGATGAATTATTTTAGCGTGACTCCTCTGCACCGTGTAAATTATATATGTACGCCTGGATATGATAATGTCCCATTACCGCCGTAAATCTACGCCGGGTCACGCCTCCCAACTCCAAACCGACCTCCAGGATCAGAGATCCGATGGTTCTCAGCATGAACCGGAATCAGAGCCCGGAGGTCTGGATCTAGTCTCCTGGTTTGAGGGTCCCACGGGTTCAACATACTGTCTTAGTGAAGGGGCTTCTGGTTTTTACGTTCCCTACTGCTTCAATATTCACATTATTTAAAAGCAGACTGAAAAATGTGTTTCCTTTTTATCTTTTATTAGGTTACAAATATTAGAAAACACTATAAATATAAATAATACAGATCAGACACACAGACTGACCCACGCTGCGGCCTCGTTTTCACCAACTTCCTGCTCATTCGGTTGATTTTACCCAGACAAAAAAAATCAGCGCCATCTAGTGGACTGAAAACGCAATTGTTATCAAAAAGTTTAAGTTGTACTTAGACTTCTCTTTATTGATCCCTTTGGGATGACTTCCGCAAGGAAAGTGGATTTCCAGCAGCTTACAAAACTTAGCTAAATAAATATAAAAAGTAAACAGTAAATAATAAACTCTTAGCTAAATATATATAAAGTGGAGATAAGAATACAAGTAAAATAAAGATAACTGTATAAATATAAATAAATAGAGATAAATATAATATATGGCATTGTGTTTTTTGTACAGTGGATAAATGACATTAAGGATTAAGTTATTGCACAAAAGGTCTGTATGAGTAGATTATTAATTGTTATTTGCACAGTGATTGGCTACCACTCCTTGCCATATAAATAGCTTATATAATAAAATATAAAATTGTGATATTATGCTAGATACGTTTTTTTCCACACCAGTCCTACAATAAAATATCTATAGAATACATCATATAAAGAATATATTAGAATACACTAAAATATGAAATATACAGATTAGACAAGTGTGTGAATTCGCCGCAGCTTTCTTGGTCTCTTTTAAAACGAGAGAGTATAACGACGTGCACGTTCACCTGCAAGGTTGTTGAAGGAGCGACGGCGAGTGGCGTATGGTTGAGAACAGAACAGCATGCTGGGATGTTCTCCTCGGACCGAGGCGAGGATGTTGTGTGTGAGTTATGGCTTTGGGCAGGAAATCAGCCTTTTAAAAGCACTGTGATTAAATGAGCTCCACGTCTCCAGCTGCAGCGTTAAAGTGATGTCCGGATCATTCTGCATAATTAGCACTTTTACTTTCACTACATCCAAATAGATTTTGATGCCAATATTTATGGACTTTTACTCAACTATACTTTGAATTAAGAACTTTTACTCCCAGATTTTAATGGCTTTTATTATAGTAATACAGTCACTTCAATGATATATATATATATATATATATATATATATATATATATATATATATATATATATATATATATATATATATATATCCTCAGATACAAACATCCACTGGCTCTCTAACCGGCGCTGCGTCGGCCATGTTTGTTACAGACTGAGCGCCCCGCCTTCTCATAACGGAAGCCCCGCCCCCCTCCTCATGCTAGCATCTGTGCCATTAGCTTTTGTAAGCTAATATTTGCTATTCAGCCTAACATCATCTCTGTTGTTTGAATGTTTGGACTCAGTGAGAGACTGATGGGACAGCGAAGCATTTCATCATGTCGACATATCGAGATGACATGAAGAAACATCTGCAGTGAAAGATCTACCACCAGCAGCTCCTTTCTAATCACACAGATATTAATTATTCATTTGACGTATTCTGCACGGCGACAGCTCGGTCACCAGGGAGGAACGATGGAGGCGTTTAACGAGCGCGGCTATACGTCAAAGCAGCGTCGACCATCTTACATTTCATACAATGTTGTTATTCCGGATGAAAAACAACTCACAGGTCGTAAATCGATCACAGCTGACTCATCATTACGTCCGTTTATCAAAACAAACCTCCGCTATGCTATAAAGGGAATACAGATAATCTGAATCAAATAGTTGGAGGTACAACAGGAAGTGAACATCATTTCTCTGCACAGCGGGAAGATTGTCAACTGGGATGTTTCCGAGAAACAAACTCTTGAGCAACTCTTGAGCAACGTGAGCGTTTGTTTGTCCGATTGTCCGACTGCTCGCGTCTCCTCCACCATCATTTTGGAATTAATTTTGCGTGTACAGTGAGAACCGGGAGGAATTATTATAGTAATGTTAATGTGGTTTTCAATTCCCCTCAGCAGAATCCAGCCCATCTCGCTTTAACCCCATTTGAATAAAACACCATGTGATCGCTGGCTTGTGCAGCTCTCTGTCCGTCCGCGGCTAATCTCTCATTGTGCTGCTCAAACTGCATCTGGTTTTGGGGCGTCCATCATCCAGCTTTCCACGCTCAAGGGCGTTCTCTTTTACATCACAAGCTAGTACAAGTTTTCCCCGATTAAACGCCAACATACATTCGGAAAAAACAGAATAAGAAAGAAACGCTGATGATGAAGGTTTGTCTGCGTGTGTGTGTGTGTGTGTGTGTGTGTGTCCTACACCAGTCTCCCAAAGTACTTGTACTTGTCACCTTGCCAATGTACCCCAAACAAAAAGTATTCCACCTCTCCAGGTTTCCATGAGCCACCATTTCCAATACTTGTTCCAGTGTTTCAAACCACTGATGTAGTCTGAGGTTGTTTCCACATCCTTGTCAGCTGCTTCAGTTAGACACAACAAATTAAAGATCTTTCACTCCACTGTTGATACCCAGCCAATGTTCAAATGTCAGGGATTCCCTAATCAAGGATGTCTCAAGAGGGGCTTTCTCTTCGTCCAAAACTCTCCATGCTGTTTGTTTTCAGGACATCCAAACGTTGACAGCCAGCTGCTGTGAAAATTAAACCCCCAGAAGATTTAAAGCAAACGACTGTGAAGTCTCAGATGCCGTCCTTGAAATCCCCCAAAGAAGACGATCCGAAAAGAAAAACCCGAACACAAACATGGACACGTGGTGGACGAGAAGACATGCATTTTCCAAGCTCAGATTATTTTCCACGAGCAACGAAAGGAAGGAGTTCCTGCTCCAGTTACATCCCTGCACACTGATGGCTCCTTAAAAGGTCAGAAAAATATCACCTGCTTTAAAAGAGCAGTTTATAAAACGCAATTTTATATTATTGAGCAAAAACTGCAGATAGCGTCCTTCAAACACCTGCCAAATGTGCTGTACCGGCTCCTTTGGCAGGTAATCATTCAATATGAAAGATGGGGGAAGAGTTGGCTGGTAGAAGAGTGAATATGGGGATGAAAACGATGGCGATGCAACAGATCATCAGAGATGCCCAGTGTTTCCCACAGCGTGTGCTGAGGGAAGAAACCTGGGAAATTAAAAAGGCTGAAAACACGATGAAACAGAGAGCTGAGTTCTCCAGCAGGAGAGAAGAAATCCTCCAGCAGCACTGGATTGATATTTACTGGGCAGCAATCTGATGATAGAAAAGAAAATATATACTAAGTACAATACAAAAATGTGTTCCATCTGTAGTCGGGGAAAAGCTTTATGCTTAATAACACGATGAATTGATTCTGCAGCAGTCAAAGCTCCAATAATGATCACATGAAAAACTGATAGATGGTAGTTCAGACCAAACAAGTCGATTTGAAGCGCAAGCAGTGGCTTCTTATTTCATGTTCATTTAAAGGAAGGTACGATAGGACGCTGATAGGAGGCCGATAGGACGCTGATAGGAGGCCGATAGGAGGACCATAGGACGCTGATAGGACGCTGATAGGAGGCCGATAGGACGCTGATAGGAGGCCGATAGGAGGACCATAGGACGCTGATAGGACGCTGATAGGAGGCCGATAGGACGCTGATAGGAGGACGATAGGACGCTGATAGGACGCTGATAGGATGCTGATAGGACGCTGATAGGAGGACCATAGGATGCTGATAGGACGCTGATAGGACGCTGATAGGACGCTGATAGGAGGCCGATAGGACGCTGATAGGAGGACGATAGGACGCTGATAGGACGCTGATAGGATGCTGATAGGACGCTGATAGGACGCTGATAGGACGCTGATAGGAGGACCATAGGACGCCGATAGGACGCTGATAGGAGGCCGATAGGACGCTGATAGGACGCTGATAGGAGGACCATAGGACGCTGATAGGACGCTGATAGGAGGACCATAGGACGCTGATAGGACGCTGATAGGATGCTGATAGGACGCTGATAGGAGGACCATAGGACGCTGATAGGACGCTGATAGGAGGACCATAGGACGCTGATAGGACGCTGATAGGATGCTGATAGGACGCTGATAGGACGCTGATAGGAGGCCGATAGGACACTGATAGGAGGACCATAGGATGCTGATAGGATGCTGATAGGACGCTGATAGGACGCTGATAGGACGCTGATAGGAGGACCATAGGACGCCGATAGGACGCTGATAGGAGGCCGATAGGACGCTGATAGGACGCTGATAGGAGGACCATAGGACGCTGATAGGACGCTGATAGGAGGACCATAGGACGCTGATAGGAGGACCATAGGACGCTGATAGGAGGCCGATAGGACGCTGATAGGACGCTGATAGGAGGCCGATAGGACGCTGATAGGACGCTGATAGGATGCTGATAGGACGCTGATAGGACGCTGATAGGACGCTGATAGGACGCCGATAGGACGCTGATAGGACGCTGATAGGACGCTGATAGGAGGCCGATAGGACGCTGATAGGACGCTGATAGGAGGCCGATAGGACGCTGATAGGACGCTGATCGGACGCTGATAGGACGCTGACAGGACGCTGATAGGACGCTGATAGGAGGACGATAGGACGCTGATAAGACGCTGATAGGACGCCGATAGGACGCTGATAGGACGCTGATAGGACGCTGATAGGAGGCCGATAGGACGCTGATAAGACGCTGATAGGACGCCGATAGGACGCTGATAGGACGCTGATAGGACGCTGATAGGAGGCCGATAGGACGCTGATAAGACGCTGATAGGACGCCGATAGGACGCTGATAGGACGCTGATAGGACGCTGATAGGACGCCGATAGGACGCCGATAGGACGCCGATAGGACGCTGATAGGGCAGCCAATAAAACGGCCAATAAGACGGCTAATAAGACGGCCTATAAGACAGCCAATAAGGTGGCAATAGGAGGCAGATAGGAGAAAGATAGGACGCCGATAGGAGGACGATAGATAGGAGGACGATAGATAGGAGGACGATAGGAGGGAGATAGGAATACCGATAGGGCGGCCAATAAGACTGCCAATAAGACTGCCAATAAGACGGCCGATAGGACCGCTGATAGGACCGCCGATAGGACGCCAATAGGAGGGCAATAGGAGAACAATAGGAGGACGATAGATAGGGGGGCGATAGGAGGCTGATAGGAGGAAGATAGGAGGCAGAATGGAGACAGATAGGAGGAAGATAGGAGGCAGAATGGAGACAGATAGGAGGGTGATAGGAATACCAATAAGATGGCCAATTGGACAGCGATAGGAGGCAGAATGGAGACAGATAGGAGGATGATAGGAGGATGATAGGAGGACGATAGGAGGGCGATAGGAGTCAGATAGGAGTCAGATAGGAGGACGATAGGAGGACGATAGGAGGACACTGAAACGCTGCAGAGGAAGAAGCTGCTTGACTTGTTTTCAACTGAAAACCCATCAGTTTTTCAGACAAATGTTCAGCTGGATTCTGTCTTAAAACTTTGACTTTGAGAAAACTTTGTTCAGTTAACATCAAGTGTCATTGGATCCTGATGAAAGGAGGAGAGAATGTGATGGAAGACTTTGGAAAGACTCAACAGAAATGTGTCTTAACAGAATTAATATCCCGGTCAGATTCAGTGGAAAACTGTTCTCAGCGAATACTACGGCCAACTGGCCGATGCACTGAAAATGTAATTTGGCAAATTATTTTGATAATCAGTTAAGTGTTTAGGATTTAAGTCTAACTTCTCAGCTGTGGTGAGAACTTTTGGACCGTTGCTCGGACGAAGCGAGACATTTTACTTTTCCTCCTCTATTAAAGCAAATATCTGTACTTTCTGCTCACATATACGGTGTCACTTTCGTTTAATGCCTTTGAGGGGAATTATCGATTGTTCTTTTCTATTATTAATATGCTGCTTTCTACTTTGAGTACATTTCAGAGCCTGTTTTTTACACTGAGAAGTTGAATCAGTACTTTCAGAGTCTTTTTTTTAACACAAATATGTGTACTTCTACTTGAGGATAGCATGTCTCTACTCTGGGTATCAAATACATTATATACAAATACATAAATGTCTCTCCAGGTCAGATTCATCACGACAGTCGGATGATTGTTGAAGCCTTTACGTGTCTCTGAAAAGGTGGTTGCTAACAAAAGAAAGGCTAAACTTCATCACTAGTCCGCCTTTATGTGACCATATAGATCCTTATAGTTCAAAGTTAGATTTTTACTCCGTTTGATCACATTTATGCTTCATTTGTGAAGATTATCTGAAACCAACGTTATTCTTTCCTGGCTGATCCTCTGGACTGGGACCTGGAGGAAAGAGGGGCCACATCTCGTTCTGCTGCATCCTTATTGGTTAATCTGACCCCCCAAACACTGAAATGGTTTGTAAAAAATGTGATTTGCTTGCATGTAGCTGCACAACATTCAAATATTTCAGATTTAAAAACAAATCATTAGAACTGTTGACTCGAATCAAACTCAGACTTTTATATAAATTATGTTAATGCATTTGATTTTTGGGAAGTTTATCCACATGTGTGCACGTTCTCAAACTACATCAGTGACTTTTAGTATGAAATGTTTCTATATTTGGACAAATAAATACTATTTACCGTCTTTTCCTCTGGATCTTTGCTATAAAAGAGATGCAGACCTGCAGATATCATCCATGTTTTAGTCCCGAGATTCTCCAAACTGGAAGCTGAAACCATATCACATCATTCCAGGCAACTGATTGGTTGGAATTTGTTTTTAAAGGCAACAAATACAACCACTGGCTCTCCAATTACCGCTGAAAGTCCACCGAGAGATCCGCACCGGGGACAGAAACCCCGCAACGCTCGTCCAAACACAACCGCGGACTTTTCTAGCAAGATTTTTTTTTAAAAAGGGGAGGGGGGGGGGGGGGGAATCATTCTAATCAGAGGGGAGAGGGAGCGCGTGTTTCTCAGACTGGCGCACTTTGGAGCGGAGATGGAGACAAACAATCGGAGCTGCACCCCGATAAACAACAACAACAACAACAACAACAACAACAACAACAGTATTTTACCCAGCAGGTCGCTCATTTCACTTCACTCTGATCCAATCAAATAAAAGGCAGCACATTTAAACCCTCCTGAGAGTAATAATAATAATAATAATAATAATAATTATAATTATTATTATAATAATAATAACAATAATAATAATAGTAATAATAATAAGGTTACTTGGCTCAGCACAATTTAGCACAAACGTGTGAGTTAATGATGAAAATTAACTTTTATTTTCGGTTTAAAACGCAGTGTTTTTTAATCATGATGATATTTGAAGACACTATTTAAAACAAGTGAGGGTGATTTCCCCGCGCTGCTCCAGGTGGAGAGAGTCCCGGGGACGCGGAACTTCGATCCGTCTAACGGGACTTATGAGGGGAACTCCATCACTGCAGCATCCTCCATCCTCCATCCACCACCAAACCTCCGTAGGTGCAGTAAGAAAAACACTGTAATCCAGCAGATTCCGGGTCCAAACCGCCTGGCAAAAACCAAACCACCCCACCCCCCCAAAAAACGCCTCGCTCCGGGACTCACCACTTGATCGCCGGACGATGTTCTCCAGGAAAGTGTTCTGCGGTGCCACCAGCCCTCTCTTTCCCCCGGGCATCCTGCTGCGGGCGGGCAGAGTTGCTGGTCTCGGTCCGGGTCTGCTGTGGCGGCGCGTCTGGTGCTCGGGGGTCGGTACGGACGCTGGCTCTCAGACGGACCGATGGGGAAGCTCATTGTAACCGTGCGCTCTGGCTGCTCGGGGCGCACTGAGCCGAGGCGGCGGCGCCGCATCCCGCCGCCCGGGCGGAGCGCCAGGACGCATGCGTGTCCGCCGCCGCGCGCTCGATCCTCCTAAACAAACGCGCGCGCGCGCACACACACACACACACACACACACACACACACACACACACACACACACACACACACACACACACACACACACACACACACACACACACACCGATGATGAAAGGATTTGTTAAATGTTTGTTTTGGGAATTGCGCGTCGTGATGCCAAAACACGACGTTTTATTGGTCAGTGAGTTTATATCAAGCTAATTAATAAGAAGATGTAAAATATAGGATACTTACTTAGTACTTATTTAGTATTAATACATAAATAATAATCATAACCAAAATTACAAGTCCTTTAATGCTTTATAACGCATTAATAAGATCAACTTTTGGGATGCAAGGAGGAGGGGCAGAAGGAGGAGGAGCAGAAGGAAGAGGAGAAGGAGAAGGAGAAGAAGAAGAAGAAGAAGAAGAAGAAGAAGGAGGAGGAGGAGGAAGAGGAGGAGGAGGAGGAGGAAGGAGGAAGGAGGAAGGAGGGGGAGGAGGAGGAAGGAGGAAGGAGGAGGAGGAGGAAGGAAGGGCATTTTTTGGGGAGGACCAGAGTTTGTCATTGTTGGGAGGTTGCCAGGCAACAAGCTAACAAGATAAACTGTTTATAAAGAAAGAACGTTGTGGAACTCCCCTAGAACCCCTAAATTAACATCAGTTTTGTACGGATTAATAAAGCGAGATGCTTATTCGTGAACTCTACAAACATTTTGGTATTTTTGAACTTTAAAAAAGCTTCCAGTCTTTATGCTAAGCTAAGCTAAGCTAAGCGGCTCTGTATCAGCTGTCATGAATCTTTCCCAGAACGTCAATCTGATGCCTTTAAGAAGTCGTTACACCGTCTAAAGTGTGAAGTTAATAACAAAGAGCCATGTAAGAAGTGTATCCTTCTTACAGGCGTCCCTCAGGGAATGTTCATTAGCCCACGTGAAGGGTTAACGGAGAAGGGTTAACGGAGAAGGGTTAACGGAGAAGGGTTAACGGAGAAGGCAGCCGGAGCCGTCCCGTCTGTCTACTCGTCCTTTTATTTACAGAACGTATCATGATTCGGAGCGGCGTCTGAGGCTCGCAGCGTCTGAATTATTGACTGGAGGAAGATAAAAAAAGGGAGGCTGCACGCTTATTTATAGCCGAGAACCGTCTCAGACGCATTTAAGTCGGTAGCATTAGTTTTTATTGGGAGGCACATTACGGGTCTGACTGAGGGCCGGATCCTGGAGCAGTTCAAACATCACAGGAATTAGATTGTGACTTTAACTTTTAAGGCTTTTAAGGAAAGCAGCACATTATAGAAACGTCAGGAAAAACACTATCGTATCCCTTTAAATCATCTGGTTACCCCCAAATCTTTATTGTGACCCCCCTAAAAGGAAGGACCAAGAACTCAAGATACTGAACTCTCTTCTGGACACCACAATATGGATAAATAAGTCATAATAAAGTGGAAAAGACGAGTCAGTATGGGATCATTGTGAGAACATAAATCTCCACAAAGTGCAAAATAAAAGACAGATTTAACGTCATATTAAGTCGGATTATAGTGTGTTTTACTATTGGGGAGTTTTGACATTGATTAACCTCCGTACACCGGTGTTTGGATTGATCTCTGTTAAAAGGAAAACGCTGAGTCAGCGTTGGCGTGTGTCACCTCTGATCTTATCTGCAGCTCCTTCAGAATAAGAGACGGCTGTTTTTGTGTTAAAAGCAAACGATGTCGTGGCATCACGATCAGATTGATGGATGAACTAATGTGAAAACACGGAGAGATCAGTTTGTTTTCACTCTTCGATCGACATCCAGAGACACGATTAAAACTCCGGAGCTCAAAGTGATGAGAAGGAGACTGTTAATACTTGTCTTTAGTATTACAGTTAGATACGTTAAAGTGTGTGTGTGTGTGTGTGTGTGTGTGTGTCTGTGTTGTAGTAGAGGTGGAGGAGACACTCAGTTGCATCCGTATCCATGGAGATTTGTGGTTAAATTGGTAAAATATTGGATATATTTGGAAAAATCATATTTTTTTCCCTTTTTATTGCTTCAATTTCTTCTGGAATAGAAACAGAAATTGGTTAACTTATAATAGATCTCTCAGTGTGTGTGTGTGTGTGTGTGTGTGTGTGTGTGTGTGTGTGTGTGTGTGTGTGTGTGTGTGTGTGTGTGTGTGTGTGTGTGTGTGTGTGTGTCGTGTGTGTGTGTGTTTTAAATCTGGTTTTTGTTGCGTCCTTTCAGCCTTTCTGGAATAAACATGTTAAAAGTTTCTTTATGATGAAACAACACATTTTTAATAAAAATGCATTAGACCACATGAGGACCACAAAGACCGGGTCAGACCAGTCCACGTTGGCCAGCGAGGAGAGAGAGACTCCAGAGGGGATTTAATGACTTGTAATCACTCTAATTACGGCCAATCAGCATTCAGCAAGGGGGCGGGCTGACATTGTTCATGTGGAACAGGTGCTGAGGAGGACCAGGGGGACCAGCTGGTCCAGGAGGACCAGGGGGACCAGCGAGACCAGCGGGACCAGAACCACCTCATCAATGGAACAAATCTGTAATGAAGCGAGTCTGAGCTGCTATTCTGGAGCTAAATGTCACCTGGTGGAGATCAAAGCCAGCGACGGGACCTGAAAAGGGGACAAGACGAGTCCGGGACGGAGGTATTGAACCCCCCCCCCCCCCATCCCGGATCAATGCACCGCCTGCACATCTGGAGGGAGACATTGCTGCATTCCTCCTTATTGATCGCAGAATTAATTAGTGCAGCTTCCAACACTTTCTCTCTTTCTAAAAAAAAGAAGGCGGATCTAATATCAAAGCACTGACCCCCCCCC